>CM077305.1:59792500-60077500 GCA_039655065.1 Glossophaga mutica | reverse complement strand
GTCATGGAACTCTTAAAACCTCTACCCAGTAGACTAATAAGAGAAGAAATCTTTTTTTTTTTTTTTTAATATTTTATTTATTTATCTTTAGAAGGGAAGGGAAGGAGAGAGGGAGAGAAACATCAATGTGCGGTTGCCTCTTGTATGTCCCCTGCCGGGAACTGGCCTGGCAACCCAGGCATGTGCCCTGACTGGGAATCGAACCGCGATCCTTTGGTTCGCAGGCCCGCACTCAATCCACTGAGCTACACCAGCCAGGGCAGAGAGAAGAAATCTTGAGACAGATCTTACCTTAATACACATCCATTTAGAAGACTAAGAAGATGATGAGGTTGGAGCGCAGCATGAAGCAGGTCAGAGCCTTGGTGAGAACCAGATGGTATACTCACACTGAGCAATTAAAGAGAATTTGAGAAAGGAACTATTTGACATTCTTGGCAGAATATAGAAAACCAACAAATGATAGTGCAGTGACCTGGGACTTGAAAAAGGAGGGTCTGGGGACCTGGGAATCATCCTCCACCAAAGCTACCTGATTCAACAAAGTGGTGGGGGAGTTTACCTGTATATAGAGAGAACAGCTAAGGAGAGGGCCACTTCATGGCAATTGTGGCCTCCAGGAGACATCTACATCTCCATCTATCCATTCTCCTTCTTTCTTCTGGATTTCCTGCTATTCCTCCTGATTGACTTAATCCAACCAAAAGCAGATGGAAAGGAAAGAGAGGCTGTCGTGCAGCCTGTGTAAGTCAGCCTCTGGGGCCAGCTGTGTGAAGAAAAGGATACAAAGTAGATGTGGAAAACCAAACAAAATATTGAGCAGTGTCTCCCAAAGTATGTTCCAAGGAATACTAGTTCTGTGAAATGAGACACAGTGGAAAATTTTCAAGATCAAATCAGTTTGAGGAATGCCCAGATAGTATAATAACCTTACTCGTCCATAAACTATCTACAAAGCACTGTTTCACAGAGTAGTGAAAACGCTGAAATTTCTGCCTTCATGAAATTTATAGCTATTGAGAAAAACAATAAATGTGCAAGTAAATAAATCACTGTATAACACAATATTAAATAGTGACCAGTGTTGTGAAAAACAATAATGCTTTATTTTCAAAGGAGTATATATTAAATATTCTATTAAAACAAATTTGGGGAATATGAATTTAATAAAAATAATTTTCTTTTGGGAAATTATGACCTCCTCAAATTCAACTGAGACATTTAAAATTTTTAATTATAGTACATTCTCACCTCAATGTGAAAAACATTAAACAGATATAAAATAACTAGGAAATTAATAGGAGTCTTGTTAATAAGAATAAGCTATAAACTCAGAACAAGATGACAATAGGAAAAATGCAAAAAATGAAAATGTAAAAAATTGGATGAGTTAAAATTTTAAACTAAAAGAGTAAATTAAATAATGTAAAATTCAATTCAATTTGAGCCAGAGTTCAAATTTTATTTATTGCTGCAATCATATAAATCTGGTATCCATAGACTGAAAATGAATTCATAAAATTGAACTGGAATGGTTTAAAATCTTTTGGTGCATTTTTCTTATTCTTTCTTTTGCCTGTTATATATTATCCTCTATGGTTTCTTACTTCCCACAGAAGTAAATATACATTATTCATCTTTATATCCTCCGTGCCTGGTCCTATTATTGTGCCTAGTGGGATTTTTAAGAGATGTCCTTCAAAAATAAATCAAACTGTATATTAATTACAATAATTATATAATAATTATTATATAATTACAGTAACAAAACCCCTAAATATCTTAACTCTAATGTGTGTCTGTTTTGTGCCAGATAATGTTCTAAGTGTTATGAGGCTTATCCCATTAGTCCTCATAACAACTCAATGACATACACATTGTATTGCTATTATCCCCATTTTGTAGATTACAAAACTGAGACTTAATTAAGTAACTTGCCTTTTGGCACATAGCTAGTGTTAAACCCAGGAATCTAATCCAGAGCTGTATTTTAATTATTTATGCTATAGTTTAAATAATATTCATCTAGGTATAATTAATTGAATCAGATGTAATGAGACAGAGTTTTTTTTACAATTTTATTTATTTATTTATTTTGAGAGAGGGGAAGGGAGGGAGAAAGATGGGGAGAGAAACATCAATGTGTGGTTGTCTCTCACATGCTCCCCACTGGGGACCTGGCCCACAACCCAGGCATTTGCCCTGACTGGGAATCGAACCACTGACCTCTTGGTTCACAGGCCAGCACTCAATTCACTTAGCCACAGCAGCCAGAGTGAGAGAACCATTCTTGAATCAGCTTCAAGCTCAGAGGCAATTTAGAGGCAATTGTGGGCTAAATTACACTGGACCATTTTGAGTGAAGGCAGTGCTATGCTTTTTTTATATCTTATGCTATGACATTTATAGAAAAATAAAAATTTTAGTGGCATACTAGTATTTTTACATAAAATAAATACAAAAGCATATTTAAGACATAAAAATACCATGTGCCACCAGAGATAAGGGAGGCATATTTAATCCATGTACTTTCAAGTATGAGCACCAAGGGGATATTTTTATCTGAAAGTATTTATGTTCTATGATGCGTAAGTTTATACATACTCCATGGTAGCTATGTCAGCCGACTTTACAAATGATTATCTGACCTTAAAGTTTCAATACTTTTTTCTCTTAATTATGCCATTAAAATTAAAGGTTTGTGTAGAATTAAAAAATAACTTTAATAATTGTTAGAGAAGTGCATATACACACCTTTTACCAGCTTAAAAACATTTACCATTGAATGTTCTAAAAAAATGACATGGGATGAGTATAATAAAATATCAGAAGATAACTGATAGTCTATGGTATCATATAGAAACCTCAAGGCAATATACTATTTAGGTAGAGCATCCTATGGAGCTCTATAAAGGTCTTTGATGATTTCAATGTTGGTAATGTTAATGATTCTTTCCTTTAACCTTAGAAAATCTGGTTGCCATGTGAAGCATCAAGAAAGCACTACTGGTGTCATCTATATAGTTAGTGTGACTAGAATTAGATAAGATTCATATTCTCCCTTTTCTCTAAAATTAGGTTTTATAATAAAGACAGTGTGTGCTCAAATATTTTGAGATAAATAATATAATATAAACAGAGAAAGCGATGAAATTAGATGCCATAGATATTGAGATGACAGAATGCTGATAGTTTTTATGTTACTGTAAGTGAGAGGTTGAGGCATGGTTACTAGGGTTCTATTACAAAAGTGGAACACATTTGCTAAAAATGATTTTATAAATATTCCCATTTGCTTCATATTAATAACAATTATTAATTTTAATAAATGGATGACTTAACACCACCTGAAACCCACTCATTGCCTAAAGGAAACATACAACTCACTGAGTTGTTTGTGCTTAATGGGAGTAGAAGTTCACTAGTTGAAAAATTTCACTGGGTGCCATTTACTATGGGTGATAAGAACCACTGCACAATAAAAGCAATGATGCTTTTGGCTTCTCCCAAATTGGGAGAAGCTATATAGATTGGCCAGGGCTATAGCATACATGAAATTTTTCTCTTAGGCTTTAGACACATAGACCTAACCAAAGAAAATTGAATCAGTCTAGAAAATCAATTGAACAATTCAAACTCAATTGCCCTTTTCCCTAACAGAAATAATTTACCTGTGAACTATCTGGCGATGCTACCTTCTTTATCTTTACAAACTATTTCAATTGTTCCTATAGCTCATACTATTTCTTATTTCTGAGGACTAATAACATTTTCTTTGAATCTGTCTTAAGGAAGACTGCTTTGTACACAAGGCATACCATAGTGGATAGTTTTAGAGCCATGCTGGGTGCTGAATACTACCTGTGCCATTTATTAGCTGTTTGGTTGGTTTTGTACAGGTTACTTAACTTCTCTGAGATTCTGCATACTTATCAGAAATTAGGCTACTTATGCCTATTTTGAAGGATTATTGGGAAGGTTAAATGATATATTTGTAAATTATTGTTGTGTATGAATAACCTGTAATAGTCACTAAAACATTAATATGTATACTTACTACTATGATTTTTGATATTTCTTTTACCGGAATGAAATCTGAAGACAAGTCTACCTTTTATTCTTTGCATTTCCCATAGCTCTTAGCTCAATGCCTGTATAAAAGGCATTCTATAAATATATATTACATACATGGATGAATAATAGAATAAAGATGTTAATATTTTTCCTTACTTTGACTTGCCATTCTGAGAAAGATTTTTGTTGCAGGCCTGAGTATAATGAGGATTAAGGAGGCAAAGTTGGTTTGTTTTGGGTATTCATGTGTACCCTGAACACTTCCTGTGAAAAAAGTATCTACTTTAAATGATTCCATTGGCTTTTTAAAAAATATATGTATATCTATATATATCACTTCCTAGTGTGCTATCAATATAAAATATAAACCAAATTACATCCACACAGGTTCTAAAACTGTTTTTTTTCCCCAAAACTTTGAAGAAAGTATATTTATTTAACTCTCTCTTACATTCTGGGAAGGCTCTTGTAGAATACTCATTTGTTGTTAAAATTGTGACTGTATTGAATTTTTTAATAATAGTAATTAAAATAGTCACAATACATATACTATAAATTCAAATAATATAAAATGTGTGTGCATCTGAGACAAACATGAAAGAAATAGGCACAAATGAATATAGCAGTAGTGAGAGTGCAGATCCTTTTCATACTCTTTAATGAGTTTCTTGTTTCTCATACAAGTCACAAGAAAGGGAAGGCAAGAGAATTCTCAAACAGAAGCACTTGTGACACACAGAGAGTAGTCTTAACAGAACCTGAAGTTAAAGTGGAAGTTTTTGGTTGAAATTCATTCCTAGTAAGGAGGCAATAGCCCAAAGTGAAAATATTTTTGAAGCAAGAATTCAAGAATTTGTAGAAAACACATAACCCTCTCAGTTATTCAAGAGTGTAAAAAGATGGGTCATGAATATCTCAGGAGAATATTTAAAAGGAATATTTCTTTGGAGGGAGTTGTGCTATGAATCTTAATCCACCTCAGTGGTTTCTGAGTCAGACATGAGGAATCTAACTGGTTAGAAGCTGGTTAACTTGGACTATGGTAGGGGAGTAAAAACCTGTGTTTGGAGAAATAACCAGATCACCAAAACTTCTGGGAGCAAAGGAAGAGTGGTTTTTCCCCTCTGACATTTGAAGGTCATTCTTGAAAGCTGTCTGAGAGAATCTCCAGGAGGGGCAAGGGTACTTTATGGGAAGGACGCTGGAGGCAGACTTCCTGATACCATGAGGCTTTAAGTAGTGATCAGCCAGAGCAGAGTTACATTTATACACACTTATCTATACTTCAGAGAGATGCAATGGGAGACAGACAGATGTACCCAGGAATTGCCCCATGAAAGAAGGGTTCACTTTAAGATTCTTGCAAGTCCAGGGAAGGCTGATTCTATATCACTGACAGAATACCACTCAAGAAAGAGCAGTTTTTTATTTTTACTCTCCCCTATTTACCACCTCTCCAACCCTAAAGGGGTTGGGTAAGTGAGAGAGGAGGATCAGGCCCTATATAAAGAAAGAGAGAGCACTGAACCGATACTATCTTCTTCCTGATTAGACCCCAAAGCACCCTGAATTTTGAGAGGGAAAAGCCACAAATTGTAAGTTTGGAGGTTAGATTTTTACAGAACACTGGAACTGTTAAGTATTGAACTGTGTTTTGATTTAGTACTAAACTCTGACTATAGAATTTTAATTATATAAGCATGACAAGAGAAGTCACAGGGCCTGCCTAAGATTTCAGCCAGTGGCATGGAAAGGACTTACCTCACTGAGAAAATATAAAAGTATGAATGTGACAAAACAAACATTTTTAAACAATATGCCTACATCCTGGAAGCATTCTTGTCAATATAATAACTGTACTACTTACAAAGTTAGATTTGTTGAAAGTAAAGAAGTTATATCACTAATGATGGTTTTGTTCATATGCTATTTTTATTGTATGATGAACATTTTCAATATTCTCAGGTAAATTCAGAACTAAGCTTATTTAGTGTTACACATATATAACCTGATGTAATCTCATGAAAAAATAAAATTGTGCTACTTCTTGGGCTCTTCGATCTGTCAGTGAATTGACAGGCTATTTTTTTTTCCCTCCTTTTTTGGTGATGATACAATAGGAATAGTTACTGAATAAGGTACTATTTATTATACAGCTTTTTTCTTATTCTTTTTTAAAATTAAAGTCTTTTGAATGGAAACATACTTAGTCAGATTTGGGAGTGGGTTTTGTGGATTAAGAACAATTTCTAAAACACTGTTAAAATTCTGTTAACAGCAAATAGCAAAAATAAAAGCACTTAAATGTAATATGTATAAATATTAATTTTATAATGTGTACCTGGTCATTTTTCTATCTTTTAAAGAGACACGATTTCCCCTCTTCATATATCATTTTATGACTTAGTAAAGGGTTATCACATTTTCTTTAATTTTTCCCATTTTACAGTTATATTATGTTTATCCCACTTTGGATATAAATTCAATGCCTTCAAGATTCACTAAATCCTTGGGGTTACTCTCTGAGCACACAATTTATCAACTACTTTGGAATATACTGGATTTAAGAATACTGCATTTTGCCCTGGCTGGTGTAGCTCAGTGGATTGAGCGCGGGCCTGTGAACCAAAGGATCACGGTTCGATTCCCCGTCAGGGCACATGCCTGGGTTGCAGGCTAGTTCCCAGCATGGGACACATAAGAGGCAACCATACATTGTTATTTCTCTCCTTCTCCCTCTCTCCTACCCTTCCTCTCTAAAGATAAATAAATAAATATTTAAAAAAAAGAATGATTTAAAAAAAAATACTGCATTTTGTTCTTTGATGCACCATGTCTTTGATGAATTTAATTGTATAACCGGTGACATCATACTATGTGTGGCTTCCCAAGGAGTTAAGAGAATCACTTTTGAAAAGTAAAGCTTATTTATTTACTTAACAAACAAATAAGCAAACCAAATAAACTAACAAATAACTTGGAAGAGAAAAATTTCTTAGGAAGAAATTTCTAGCCAGGAAAAGTAGAGACCACAAAAGGATAGACTTACATGTGTGGACATACATGACTGGCAGAGTGTAGAACAACACCTGCACACTAACTGCAAGAGAGACTTTGACTTGCATGCTGGAGCAGCAGAGACTGCTCACCTGAGACTGATTCATAATTTAGAAACATGAAGAAAGTCTTCTTAAGGAGCTGTCTTTATTCCATAAGTAGCCCCATTTCAGCGGTGTTAGCAGGAGCATAGAGAAGGGGCTAAGGCAGAAGTTAAGTGGAGATCCTCACCTCTCCAGCTTGAGGGTGATAGTACCAGGTACAGCAGCATAGTTGTAGGTACTGTTCCTAAAAGCTTAGTCTTAAATATCTTTTCCCAGCCCCTCAATAACTGTGTAAACCATTAATTAGGAGACCATATTATTTGTCATTAACAGGACACTTTGGAGTTAAACTGAGAGTGAAAATAATTATACCTAGGACAACAGCTTTAAAAATAAGACTGACTGACCCAAGTTGCATACTTACTTTGCCTATTAATCATTAGAAAATCCAGGTTTTGCTTAAATACACCAGAGTACATTCATTTATGTAATAAGAACTTTTACCAACACAAAAATAAAAAATTTGAAATACACTCATGCCATAAAATATAATGTAGATGTTATCTAGTATTGAGGCCCCCCCAAAGATTCTTTGGAAGGATGCCCATATTGTACTTTTAAGTGATAAAGAAAGATGAAGAGATTTCAGGGATCATATATGGTGGCCTTCTAGATTTTAAAGTTTCCAAATTTTCTCCTAACTCAGAAAACATCAAGGAAAAAAAAGCAACTAGAGCCAACTAAATCTCCCATTTAAGATGATAAAACTAAATTTATTTGTTAACAGGGAAAATAAACACCAAGACCATAAAAAGCTAGCTCCAGATTACATCTAGAGAAGGGAGTTTGGTGGGGTTGAATAGAAGGGAGGGTGAACAGGGTCATGGGGTGATGGAACACAGCTAATATCAACTGGAGTTCATTTTCAGACAAAGAAGACCTCATTCTGGTGGGAGCAGGGCAGGGTAGGCCAGGGGCTGCTGGTAAGTCACAAGCAAAGGACTTGAAAATGCATGGGACCGGAGATGGCCATCTTGAGAAGTCAAAACTTCTGTGAGAGAGTGACACTTTTGAAGATGGTGTCCTTGGTTATCCTGCATTGTGACAGGAATGAAAAGAGCACCTGAAGATGACCCTAATGAGACAAGAGGGCAGCAAAATATTAGAAGGTGGAAAGCAAAAAATGAAGTGTCATATATTGGAAACAAAATCTGTACTTTAGAGCATCTTTTATTTTGTACAAGAGTGTGGAGGCCTTGAACTCAGACATCAGGAAAACCACCTCTGCTTTTTTGGAAGTATACTACAATTGCTGTCCACAAGAATTCAAAACAAACCAACATGACAAAGAAAAGTAAAACCCATCATCCATATAAAAATATTCTAAAACTAAAAATAATAACTATCAAATTACAACACACAAATTAAATCAAGCAATGAAGCATGAGAAAAACATAATGCTAAATTCAGGTTGATATTAAATATACATAAACAAGAAATTGCAGATATAAAATAAAAATGTGAACCAGATATTCTCAAAAAAACTGAAAATAAATGAATAAAACCCAAAAGGCTATGAAATGAAATTGATCTAAAAAGAGAAATATTTCAGAACACATCTGAAAATAAAACCTGTAAATACCTAAAGAATAATGGATATGAATTGAAGTACAGTAAGAGATATGCAAAGGCAAACTAAGAAAAGAAAATAAACAGGAATAATAATAACGAAAACAGGGTCAGTGAGAGTAATAGAAAAGACAGCAAAGAGCAAAGATTTAGCATAACATCATAGTATCTGAAGCAGAAGAACAACCTAATGAAACAAAATTAATGTTTAAAATTAGAATTATAGCAATTATGAAATAAAATAATACAATATGAAGATTCCAAGTGTCTGCCATAAACCTGGTGATATTGAACCAGAATTTCCTACTGTGAGACATTTCATTATTAAGCTTTAAAAATGAAGAAAAATTCATCCCATCCTCCAGGATAAAGACAATATTACATATTTTTAATTCTAATTGCTCTCTTCTGGTATATACAAAAGCAATTACTTTTGTATATTATCCTCGTATCCTGCAATCTTACTCTACTTGTTACAGGAGTTTTTTAATGTGTGTCTGTGTGTGTATGTGTGTGTGTGTGTGTGACCTTTGGGAGATTTTTACACAGACAATCATGTCATCTGTGATTAAAAGCATTTTAACTTCTTTTTTCCCACCTTTAATACTTTTATTTCCTTTCCTTGTCTATTAAAATAAATAGGACTTTCAGTACAATTTTGATTAGAACTGATGAGAGATAATGTGTTTGCATTGCTTCCCAAGTTAGGTTGAAAGTGTCCAATATGGTAACTATTAACCACAGGTTGGACACTTGATATGAGGCTAACATAAGTTGAGAAATTCTATAAATTCTATAAATATAAAGTACATACAAATTGCCAAGACTTTGTATGAAAAGTAAAATTTATTATTAGTTTTTACTGATTATATATTGAAATGGTGTATTATGAAAATTAATTTTCTTTAAAACTCTTTTAATATGGGCTGCTGAAATTGTAAAACTACAAATGCACACATACATACTTCCTGGAGTGTTGATGTGATAGCTCAGTCGTTTTGGACTGTGGGGAGAAAGAGCCACAACCATAGGTTTGTTAAACCATGCTCTGGAAGGACTTCTGTACCAAATTGCTTGTGGAATTGTTTGCTAGGGAACTTCATTCATATAAATAAAAATAAATTTCTGTCTTATTCTATATTTATTTTAGACTTTCTTTCACTGAATTATCTTACTTTTACAATTGTTTATGTATGTACAAATTTGTAGGTAGGTAAATAAAATATAGTCACCCAAATCCCACATTGATGAAGTGAGTTTTCTTTTGACTATTGCTATTTTGCTTAATGAATATTAGTTCATTTATTAAAAATTAAGAATTGAATGTCAACATTAAACTTAAAAAGAATCTGCAATTAAAGAAATTGGCCTAATTCATTTCAAACCTGAAAATGGTTTGTTAGTGATTTCAATTCCATTCTTGACCAAGGACTGAGAACAGTGTCAATAGCAGGATTACGTGAGACAATAGAACTGTAAAGGTATTTTCAATATTTATTAATAAGGATTGGAGGGATTGAGCAAAAAAGGAAAATGAACTCATGGACATGGACTACAGTGTGGTGAACGCAGGGGGGAGGGAGCTGTAAGAGGGTTAAATGGTAATGGAAAAAGCTACAATAAAAATGTTTGAAAATTTTATAGAAGTTATCACTTATTTCACAATGAATTCATTACTTTTAGAAAATATTTTAAATCACCTAAAATATGATAGTGCTATTTCAACACTGTCTTCTTAAAGTAAGCTAACATAAGAGGTCAGTAATGAAACTATACACTGAAACTCATAATGCTAAAATAAGGACTATATTATATATTTTTAAGGGTGAAAATCCCTGAAAAGACACATCAATATTAATAAAATGTCATGAATTCAAAAGCCTTGCTATACTGAACAATTAATGGATGTTTGTAAAATTTCATGTTTGGAAAAAGTTTGTTTTTTTCTGCATAATAAAATTTATGACCAAATATATTCAGCACTATAATAAACCTGCTTTGAAATCCCTGCACAAAATTGACATTCAACCATGTTCTAACAGTTCAGATACTGGCAAGGCCTACAAAGATGCCACTGGAAAATATATATAGTGCATAATTTTCATTTCTATGCTGTCAGGGTAACATGTGTGCTTCATATGCTTTAGTGAAGTCTAGCAGTACAAATGTGTCAGAAAATCATAAAAATTTGTCTTCTATGACTAACATATAGGATTTAGAACTCTACTATTTAGTATATTTATCTCTAAGCAGGAAAAAGAATTTATTCTTGGAAAAATATATATAATTTATGTTTAACACATTTTCCCTATAGGATTTAATGAAATAACTTTAGCTGTTACAATATTCCTTGTGTAGTTTCCCCTGACCCCATTGTAATAGCTGAAATTTTTGCATAAGCCTTTATATTTAGGGATTTCAAAAATGGTATGGGAAGCATAATAAGCACATTAATTAAAATTATAAGCTTCAAAAGTAAATTATCTTCTAAATTTGCCTTATAACTCTATTGAGGTGTTGCCACAAGAGATAAATAAAATAAATTATTATATGTCTGGATTATGTTATTGCAAGTGACAGAAATTGGGCCCAATTTAGTTGAAATAAAAACTTAGTAACTTCCCTAAATGGGAAGTTTGAGATGAAGGCTGGTATTAGATAGAGTTGATTGGACCAGAGAGTTCTGTTCATTTCTCCATGTCACTGCTGTGCTTATCTCCTCTCGCCTCTGCTGGACTTCATATTTCAGGCTCATTTTCTCCATATGGTAGACAGAATGGCTATGGCCATAAAATGCTGCCAACCCTGAAAGTCCGGTAAAGAGTCCATACTAGTAAACAATATGGCCTCATTTGTTTTCTGAATTATAAAGGCATCCACAACTGTGATTTGTGGTATATTAGACTGTGGCATTTCTACAATTAAGCTTTCCTCTAAAACTAAGGCAAAAACAAACAGAAGCCCTGAAGTCAGAGCTTACAGAATAAAGATTGTCTCAAGAAAGATTGGCACAGTGACTTTTTTTTCAGTTTATTATCGGTCCACTCTTGGTCTAATGGGTGTCTGCTGAGTTTCAGACCTCTTACCAAATTACCTAAATTTTTTGTCCATTATTAAATTTATAATTACACAAACATAAGCTTCAACATCATAGTTACCTATTTCCTCTTGTGAAAAATATTTCCCTCAGTAATCTTTATATGGAAATATATAGGTCATTTGCTTCCATTTATTTGTACCTTCTTCAATTTCTTTCTTCAGTTTCTTATAATCTGTGTATAGGACTTTTACATCCTTGCTTAGGTTTATTTCTAGCTATTCTTTTTGATGCAATTGTGAATGGGATTGTTTTCTTAATCTCTCTTTCTGTTAGTTTGTTATCAGTATATAATGATACAACTAATTTCTGGATATTCATTTTGTATCCTGCTGCTTTGCCGAATTCATTTATCAGTTCTCATGTCATCTGTGGATAAAGACAATTTTACTTCTTCTTTTCCAATTTGGATGCCTTTTATTTTTTCTTCTTTTCTAATTGTTGTGACTAGGACTTCCAGTACTATGTTATATAAAAAAGGTAAAAGTAGACATCCCTGTCTTGTTCCCCACCATAAGGGGAATGCTTGTAGTTTTTGCCCATTAAGTATGATGCTGGCAGTGGGTTTGTCATATGTGGTTTTTATTATGTTTAGGTATGTTCCCTCTATTCTCACTTTGCTGAGAGTTTTGATCATAAATTGATGCTGGATTTTATCAAATGCTGTTTCTGCATATTGATATGATCATGTGGATTTTATCCATTTTGTTTCTGTGAATCACATTTAATGATTTGTGAATGTCGTACCAACCTTACATTCCCAGAATAAATCCTACTTGATCATGGCGTATGATCTTTTTGATGCATTGCTGTATTTGGTTTGCTAATATTTTGTTGAGAATTTTAACATCCATATTCATCAGAGATATTAGCCTATAATTGTTTTTCTTTATTGTGTCTTTATCTGGTTTTGAAATTAGGATAATGATGGCCTCATAAAATGAGTTTGGGAGGCTTCCCTCCTCCTTTATGGATAGGAAGAATTAACATCATTAAAATGTCCATACTACCCAAAGCAATCTATAGATTTAATATGATTCCTAATAAGATTCTGATGACATATTTCACAGAACTAGAACAAAAATTTCAAAAATTCACATGGAACCACAAAAGGCTCCACAGAGCAACAGTGATCCTGAGAAAGAAGAACACAGTTGGAGGAATCATGCTACCTAACATCAAACTATACTACAAGTCCATAGTAATCAAAACAGCATGGTACTGGCATAAAAATAGACACATAGGTCAATGGAATAGAATAGAGAACCCAGAAATAAATCCACACCTTTAGAGTCAATTAATATTTGACATAGGAAGCAAGTACATACTATGGGCTAAAGATAGTTTATTCAATAAATGGTACTCAGAAAAACCGGACAGATACATACAGAAAAGTGAAACTAGACCACCTTCTTACACCAAACAGAAGAATAAACTCAAAATGGATCAAAGACTTGAATGTTAGACCTGAAACCATAATAATCTTAGAAGAAGACAAAGGGAGCAAAATTTAGATATTACTTATAGAAATTATTTATCAGATATATCTCCCCAGACAAGGGAAAAAATAAACAAATGGGACTACATTGAGTGAACAAGTTTTTGCACAGCAAAGGAAAACATCAATAAAATAAAAAGACAACCCACAGAGTTGGAGAACTAATTCACTAATATATGTGATAAGGGGTTAATATCCAAAATTTATAAAGTTCTTACAAAACTCAACACCAAACAAAACAAGCAGCCAATTAAAAAATGGTCAAAGGCTCTGAACAGTCACTTCTCAAAAAAGGACACACAGATAGCCAAAGAGTCTCAAAGTCAAAAATCATCAGAGAAATGAAAATTAAAACCACAATGAGATATCATCTCACACCTGTCAGAATGGCTATCATCAATAAATCAACAAACAGCAAGTGCTAGCAAGGATGTGGAGAAAGGGAAACCCCTTTGCACTGTTGGTGGGAATATAGACTGGTGAGGCCACTGTGGAAAACAGAGGAAATACCTCTAAAAATTAAAAATGGATCTACCTTTTGACCCAGCAATCCCTTTTCTGGGAATATATCTGAATGAACTCAAAACAGTAATTCGAAAGAACATAAGCATCCCTGTGTTTGTTGCAGCATTATTTACAATTGCCAAGATACAGAAGCAGCTCAAGTGTCCATCTAGATGAGTAAATAAAACAACTACAGGACATTTACACAATGGAATTCTACTTGGCAGTAAAAAAGAAGAAAATTTTATCTTTTGCAACAGTATGGATGGATCTGGAGAGCATTATGTTAATTGAAATAAGCCACTGAGAGAAGGACAAATACCATATGATTTAACTCATATGTGAAATCTAAGGAACAAACTGAACTAACAATCAAAACAGCTAGAGACTCATAGATGGAAAGCAGATGACAGATGGTAGGGGCAGGGGTGAAGGGATGAAGGGATTGAACAAAAAGGGAAAAAATGGACTCATGGACTTGGACAATAATGTGGTGATTTTGGGGGACAGTGGGTATAAGGGGACTAAATGCTACTAGAAAAAATACGATAAAGATTAATTTTTTTAATTTTATTTTAATTATTGTTCTTGTACAGTTTTCTGTCTTTTACTCCCATCCCAGCCCACCATCCCAGCCCTCCCCACCTCCCTCCCATTTCCACGCCCCATAGTTTTTGTCCCTGTGTCCTTTATACTTGTTCTTGTAAATAAACCCTTCCCCTTTCCCCCTGAAATTCCCTCCCTCTCTCCTCTGGTCACTGTCAGCCTGTTCTCAATTTCAGTGCCTTTGGTTATATTTTGCTTGTTTGTTTGTTTTGTTGTTTAGGTTCCTGTTAAAGGTGAGATCATATGGTATTTGTCTTTCACTGCCTGGCTTATTTTGCTTAGCATAATGCTTTCCAGTTCCATAATTTTTTTGAAAAATAAAATATATGGGTCAAGGTATACTCTTCCTTTTTACTTTTTTTAATTCCTGATCTTATATAATTTTTTCTCATTCCTCTATTTCTCTTGCCCACTTTTTCTTTTCCAGATTTTATTATAACAACTCCAGGTTGTTTTTTCTTTGTGAAATAGTTATTTTTAAGCAATCATTATAAAACATATTTGTATAAATTTAAGACTATTTTGTGCCCCTTCTTGATTCTTACTAAATGATTGAAGATATGGGGCTAAAAATATCACCTCAAGTTAATATTAAATTACATTTAAGTATGTAACAAATATTTTAATTCACACATTTCAAAAATTATGGAAAAAAGTCAAATAGGCTGTTTCCAGTCCTCCTTGTTTGTATACATAAATAGTTTATTTTGCCTCTGTGAATTAATTTCTATGTTGAGTTAAATGCAAAGATGGCCAAAAATTCTATGGTAGCAGTTTTTAAATTTTCTAAGTAATACACAGGATAGGTATGGAGTAGAGTAGAGAATAGATATGATAAAAGAAATCATTACAATAAATAAAATCCTCATTTTTTATTTAACCATTACATTGGACTAATGTTTCTAAAAGTGAGGTGTTGGGAATTTGGCACTCTTATATATTATAAAGTTTAGTATGTTAGTTTCTATATAATAAAAATTATATATATAACCACCAAAGTTAATATAAATATAAATATATGTATTTATTGTGGTTATCAATGGAATCATCACAAGCAACCAAAATTCAATAATAGGGGAACAGATTGAACAAATTATTGTATATCTATAAATACAAAACAAATCAACATTACAAAACAATTCACAAAAGAATATCCAGTAATATGAAAATATGATCAGGATATAATATATTGTGAAAAAGCAGGTTATAATATATATTTTATATATAATACCTACTTGTAATTAATTTAAAATACGCTTGTGCATCTGTATGTTTATGTGTATGTACATATAAGAAGGGGAACCCTGCTTTCAAGGAAAATACTGAGACAGAAAATGTAAAATCGTTCGAAGTCTCACACATTGTCTTTTAGAAGGTACCAAATTTAATTTATAATAACTATTTCTTACAATGGTCTTATAACTAATGTTATAACTAATTACAATGTTAGCAAATGAGCATTTATAATATGGACATTTAAAACGTCTTATAGAACATATGCTCCTACTCAACTGTTTTAGATTCTCTATAAACAAATATATTCTTGTAGATTAAAAAAATTACAGCAGAATGCTTTTAATGAACTCAGAATGGTCTGTAATTAATCACTTTTTCACTTCACACTTTCAGAATTTATTTCTATTTCTGATTACAAAAAAAAGGCATTTCTTTTCTATGATTGAAGGAATAAGAAAGAAAAGGGTGAAAACAGGAGGAGAGGATGAGTGGAGAGTTAAAAGACAGATTGAGTGTATGTTTTTTAATCTGGCAGTTGTCTTGTGTAATTTTTTTTTTGCCAAAAGACTGCTAATTTCATACAAAAATTTAAATATTGTAGCAGTCACCCAACTTAAACATTTGGCAAATAGTTATCCTATTTTAAAAATGGAAAATATTTCTTAAGTGCTTCTGTTTTCAAAATACTGTCTCACACTATTATGTTTGCTTGATTATTCTTTTGGAGAAAATTCTCTAAATTTATGATGTTATGTATGTATATTTTCTTCTTTCACTTCCATTCAAGACTACCTTGATATATTCAATCTGTTCAAAATGACAGGGCCATTTTTCTTCTTTTTTAAATGAAGTATATTCACATTCTTTAAAACACATAGAAAGTATAGTGGAAAGAAACATTACATTCCTGGGGTGTGAAATACATTTTTAACCAGAATACTTGAGAAAAAAAATGTAAAAGTTATTTTATATTTGCCTCAGTTTAAACAAACTGAAACCCACTTTTCACAGGAACATAGAAGCTCTCACTTTTAGATGTGAATCATCCCAAGGGAAAATTTGCTATATTCACAAGGCTTCAGGCACCATATTCTCAATACCATGAGTGCCTTTTGTTATTTTTTCTGTCCTCATCCTGACATTAGAGGGAAATTTTTTAAAGATATAAAATGAAGCTAGGGAGTTGAAGTTATACAATCTGCTCTGTTCCACTTGACCACAATACTGTCAGGTCTCACACAGTATCTAGAGTGCCTGAGAAAAATTTCTCTAAGTATCTGTTCGTATAGTTAACATGAACTGGTGGGTGGGTGTGTTATTTTCGGTTTAAACCAAGGGATAAATCTTTTAGTTTAGGAGTAAGGATAATACTTATATAAAGTTTACCAAAATTTATATTTGTTTTAACTTTAAGTATTAGAGGAAATTATCCAATAGGTTAACTATGGTAAATTAAAAAAAACAGTTTAGTATTGTCCCATTATAAATCTTATGACTTAAACAAAATTTATAATGGCTATTCCTCTCACTACTAAAATATATTCTCCTTGACCAATTAACTCATTTAGTAAGCTCGGTGAATTAAGGAAATATGTTCACAGACTGTGCTAATAATTTCAATTAGCCATTTCACCAATACTAGTCAAAAGGATGGTTTAGCTTAATATTATCACCACACATGGCTAATCATAAATATCAAGTGACCATAAGTCTTTGATAGAAAAATGATTGCATTCTAATCTAATGTAGTCAGAAGTGGTTCGCCTGTGAAGCAAATGATGCTTCTTTCAGCTTCAGGGACCCTCATTTGCACTGACACTTTCAAGGCCATGGGAGGAATTCTGTAACATGGTTATTTGGTAATGCAATTTTGTAAAATATGGAAAAGTAGGTCAATTTAACTGCAATCAGTTAAGATCGCTCTCTCTTCACTCTGACTTTTTCTTGCTAATAGTTGGCATTTGATGATTAGGCATTTAGGCTATTTTGCTGGGGAAGAGTTGAGTTGTAGAAACATTTTTTATTGTTGTTTAATGGGAATATTTAAGTAGGTTGCAGTCACTTCTCTTTATGATTAAATCAGTGCTAATTGTTGTGATATCATGACCCAAAGGCACAGAAGCCAGAGGTCATATAATAATGAACATGTTCTAGGTACCATAAATAACTGTGTAGTAGGAAAAAAAGTATCAGATCAGTAGAGGGGGAATCTAGTCTCTAGAATAATTTTTCAAATTATATGGCTCATATACAAAGAAGGATAATAAAAGTTTTTCCACAGTGTGACAGCATTGTCACAACCACTCACTCATGTCATTGTAGCATGGAGAGAGGAATCAACCACAGGTAAATGTGTAGCTATAAATGTTTCAAGAAAACTTTGTTTACTAAAATAGTTGGTGGACCCAGTTGGTTTGACCCATGGGAAATGAAGGGGACTGCCTAGTTTGCCAACTCCTGGAGTAGAGATTTGGATCGTGTATCTCTGTACTGAATTCCCATGGCCATACCAGACATGACATTTTCCATCTGCCATGCAGAAAGTTCTTCACACGTGTATGTTTTATCCTGTGCCCTCAACTTTATTGAGATTTGATTTTCAAAATAGTCATATTTTTAAAAATTACTATAGCTTCTTCAAAACTCCCATTGAAGCCAATGTGTATTGGGTTCATCAGTGATCTTCTATAAATTCTCTGCATTACAAATTTCCTTCAGAATTCAGTGTCAGGAATATAGATTGTTTCCTCATGTTAAGTTAGTATGATTCATTTTGCCAGACAATTAAAAATACATTGCTCTTTTATTTGTCTTATAGGAATTCTAGGCTTAGAATGGGAGTTTATTTCTATTCTTATATGTCTAAGCTTTGGGACACATTTGTTTCCTTTTATTTTCTTTAAATTTTGGTTTTATAGCATATCTGATTTTAATTGCAATCTGACTGAAATCCTTACAAATGGTATATAATGGTAAACCTGAGATTAAAATTATAGTTTATAATGAATCTCTCTCAAATTTAAATATTTGTGTTCACAATTCATTAACTTCAATTAATTTTTTACACACCCTATACATTGTGTCTTTGATAGAATTGATCTTTTATGTATTTAAACTTCCACACAGAATGAAAACTAAGTCTATGTAGTTATCTCTTTTTAAAAAATATAATATACTTTATATTGAATTACATTGTATTTTTCAGGATTTCTCAACATTGGCAGTATTGCTGTTTCAAACGAGACATTTTTGTCAAGAGAGGCTATTTTGTGCATTGTTGGATGTCTAGCAACACCTCTGGCCTCTGCCCACTAGATGCCAGCAGCACCCCTGCCAAGTTGTGACAACCAGAATGCCTCCAAACAGCGTAGAAAGTCCCCTGGGAACTGGGCAGTGGGACATGAGAGGGAATGAGGCACTGATTGAGAAGCAGCAATTTATTTAGAAAACTGCACAGATTATGGATTAACAAACTGATGGTTCTTCATAACGTGGATTCACCAGTGTAATGAACATTGTGATTAAGAAATAAAACATTATCAGCATCTCACAAAGCCACTTCTTGCCCTCTCCCTACCAAAACCTCTGCAAAAAAAATAAACACCCTTATGGCTTTTAAGACCATAAGTTTGTTTTCTGTGTGTAAAGAGAGTTACACAGAATGTACTTTTGTTGCTTTCAATAAATATTACTCTCATTAGATTATTCATATCATGCATAGCAATAGTTTTTTCATTATTGCTAGATGCTGTGACTTATTAATGCATTTTACATTTGAGAGACACTTGGTCTTTCACAACTTTACTTCTGAGAATGTTTTAATTGAATTCATGTTCTTCTATTCACTTCTTGTATCAGATTTTTAAGATTGGTTTTTGAGAGATTTGTTCAGTTTCTGTTACTTTTCAAGTATATTGGCATAACAGTTTTTTATAGTATTGTTTGCATTTAACTTACTGTAGAATTTAAAATTATTTCCCCTTTTCATTTCTGGTATTGGTAAATTGTGCATTCACCTTATCTTGAACATTTGTATGAAGTGTGTTTATTTTATTACTCTTTTCAAAAATCAGCTTTTTTAAAAATCCTCACCCGAGGACATACTGATTTCAGAGAGGGAAAAAAAAAGAGGGAGAGAAATATTGATGTGAGAAAGAAACATCCGTTGATTGCCTCCCATATGTGCCCAGACTAGGACTAAATCCACAACCTAGGCATGTGCCCTGACTGGGAATCGAACCAGTGACCTTTTGGTCTGCAGGATGATACTCCAACCAACTGAAGCACACCAGCAGGGCTCAAAAAATCAACTTTTTAAATTTACTCTCTATATTATTCATTCCCTCTTTTTAATTATTTCCTTTCTTAACTTTGTTTTGATATACTTTTCCTAATTTCTTTGAACCTTTTTTTAAAATGTTTCTATTATACACTTGTAAGGCTTACAAATTTTCACTTAGGCCAGAGTTAGTTGTATCCTACAAATTTGTTATCATAATTTATTATAATTTAGTTCAGAGTATTTTTAATTTTTATTATAGTTTATTCTATAACTATATTGGCATTGAGTGCATTTCCAAATATTTGGTCATTTTTAATCTTTTGTCATTTGCTTTTACCTTAATTTCCCTAAAATAAAAGGTATATCTAATTAATTTACTTTGAATTTTGATGAGTTTTTTTATAGTCTTGCATATGGTGAATTTTGGAAAAATTTGGTGAGTGTTGGGCCGTTATAAAATATACAAGTATATTCTGTGGTTGGTGCATTGCTCTGCAAAAGTCAATTTAGATTAACTATGTTGTTGAGATTTTTATGCTCATTAGAATTTTTTGTCTCCTATCAGCTCTTAAGTATGAAAGTTTTCCACCTTGATTATGGATATATCTATCACTCTTTTTTGTTTTGACATATTTTACATGATATAATTTTTAGCAATGCTATTAAGTACATATATATTTTACATAATTATATCTTCCTGACACTTTGATCTTTTAATCATTACAAAATTGCCCTCTTTAAATTTGGCAATGTTCCTTATCTTACATCCACTTTTTGTGACATTAATATACAGCAACAGTTTTATTTTGAGTATCTCTTTTTTCCCTTCTACATTTTTATTCTGATGTTTCTGTCTCCTTACACTTAGGATAAATCTTATCCTAATTTTTCTTTTAATTCATTTTGAAATTCTTGTTGTTTAATTGGAATATTTAGCCTATTAAATTAATGTAATTATTGATATTTTTGGTTTTATATCTATACTTGTACAATTTTTCACTTTTCCAAATATATATCAGAAAATATGAAATCAAAACATATTATCTTTACTTATCACCATTTGAATACTTGTGATATTGTTATGAATTTTAATTCTACATATAAGCGGACCCAACACATTAAAATGATTATTTTGTGTAGTGTATATATATATATATATGTGTGTGTGTGTATGTGTGTGTGTGTTTGTCCATATACTCTCTGCATTGATTTATATTCCTTTCCGCATTTTCAAGTTTATATCCAGAATCATTTTCCTTCTACGGAGAGCTTTCCACTTAGCATTTCCTTTCGCATGGATTTTCTGATAATAAATTCTTCCATTTTTTTTGTATGTGAATGTCTTTGCTATCATATGTAAAGAATAGTTTCACTGTATAGAATTCTATGTTGGCAGCTATTTTCTCTTAGTGCTTTCAATATGACATTCCTTTGCTTTCTGAACTCCTTAATTTCTATTGAGAATTCAGCTAGTTGTTAATCTCCCTGCTGCTGCTTTAAAAATAACATCTTATTCCTTCCAGGATTTTGACTCCTCAAATCTGGTTGACTAAATAGCTCTGTACTATATCTATATCTATGTATAGATAGATAGATATGTAGATATTTTTCTTTCTATCCCCTCAAGATTGCAAAATATCCATTTGCTAAGTAGTTAAAAACATGACTTTTTAAAAAGTTACAAATCAATGTTTATAAAAAGTGGAAACTGACAGCAATAAATGTAGTTATTCATACACTATAGATACTTTACTCATAAATGAAGACAATGCTTAATTATTAATAAATGGAGTTTGGCTTATGTTTTAAAGTATTTTTAAATGATGATAATTTGTAATCATTTCTTCTTATTTATATTGACATTCTACAATTCTCTTATGAAAAGCAGAATACTTTTCTAACCCAACTCTTGGCTTAAGCACTTTCATTTTTAATTAAATTAGGGCAAAGTTATTTAATGTATATATGGATAAAATATATGATTTTTTCTACATTAGTGTCATATTCTAGCATAAAGCTAATGGATAAGCCACATGCTTTTATTATTATATTGTAATTAGGTATACTCTCACCTCAGCAAAGGAATAAAGTTTATAATATCCTAGGACTTTTCCCAAAGTCCTCCAATGAGATTTAACTCTATATCGTTAACCCATTGCATCTCACTTTCTATTAGGTGAACAAGAAGCTTCAATTACAAACACATAAGTACATAGGAAAAAAAATACTTCTTTTAAAAAGACTGTTAAAGTGATACCCTTAGAAAATCTTTAAAACACATATACAAACCAATTATTTACCAGATATATAGGTATGTGTATGAAAACATATATACATATGTATTCATATATCCAAGAGTAAGTGTGCTTATTCTTGAAATAGAGGTGATACATACATATGAGAAATCTGGTGATTCTTGTTTCCCAGCAAAATTATAGTTGACTAACAATTTCATTGTAATGTCCATACCATGCTATCTGCTCTTGTATGCACAAACAAATATGTTTTCAACCCCCAAACAAATCCGATGTTAAAGATAAAATTCGAAAACTTTCTTACACATTATTTTATGAAAACTGTGAAAATCTTTTTAGGACTTGTGAGAATAAATCTCTTGTTAAGCATAGGATTGATGCCATAAAATGTGAGGGGGATGATCAAGGTCATAATTGAAAGAATGTAATAAAAGTGACAGGTCATTTTTATGCCCAAATATAGGATTCTCATATACCCTTACTCCCACAGAAACATAAAACACACTTAGTTCAGAACATTTCTACCATTTCTTAATTGTTACTCTGGTCACATTTCCCACCCTTAATCCTATTCTTTGAATCTTTAAAAAAAAATCTGCTGAACACTAATTATTTAACCTTGCCTCCTACCTATTTTCCCTCTTTATTCTGAGGTTTCTTAAGGGCTATAATGAGCTGTCCCCACACAAACAGGCCAAATTAGTGGATAATTACTGCTGGGCCTGTGAATGTTCTCACTCCTCCTTTCTTACAGTTTCACAACATTACAAGAATGGTCTGTCGCCTCCCTACCAATTAGGAACAATTACTAACTACTCTTTAACATTAGTGGTGGCAGGCTTATTATGTTTGGGAATATGTAAAAGTAAGGTGGGGGTGGGGAAGAAATGCAAGGCCAAAAGGGGTCATTACCATATGAGGGACTTCAGTAGTTTATATTCATCATTTTAATTTCATTTTTTAGGATTACAGCTGCAGAAATTTATATTAGCTCTATTAGATGAAAGTAAATATATATGTGTATATATATGTATGTATATGTGTATGTATATATATAGTTGTGTTTTTCTCTTTTGTACAGGATAGTATTTCATTTTGATGGCTTTTGATTTCAAAATAATGGAAATGGCTCTAGATCATTCTATAGGAGAAAAAAAGGATAATTTTTCTCTTTTTTATTTTTCCAGTAAAGATACATTTCTTCTTCTTCTTTTTTTCTTTTTCTTTTCTTTTCTTTCTTTCTTTCTTTTCTTTTCTTTTCTTTTCTTTTCTTTTCTTTTTTTTTTTTTTTTTTTTTTTTTTTTTTTTTTTTTTTTGGAAAGCCTATTCCTCACTTCTGAATTTGGTTTCTTAGGCTGTACAGAGGATGTCATTGTAAAGAACTGTATTGTGACCCAGAAGAGTAGCAAGACATTCCCTTCCAATTTGCATTTAAATAGGAGAGTTTAGGTCAAGATAAACTCTACATCAAATCTACATCAAATATTCAGAATGAATCACTTTGAAAGCTTTTAAGACTGATATATATGCAGTTAACATTTCTTCCTCTAGGAGGAATGATGCATAACAGATTATCTACCTTAGCTTATCTATTCTCAAAATTCTTCTTTTTTTTTGTAATGAAATAATATTACTTTTAAGGAATGTTTTGAGAATATGAATGATATTTGTTTGGCATTAGGAGGAATGGTAATGAAATAAAAGTTCCTCATACTAGCAAAAAGGTCTTCCTTGGTGCTGTATATGGTTCTTTCTTTCGTGCAGGGTATATTCTAGGAATTCATTAAAATATGACACACTTTAATGAATGTGACCTTTCTGTCATTTTTGGTGCTTGGCTCCTTGTACGGCCCCTACTTTATGGTCACATTCCTTGAGTGTTATCTTAATTAGATGAACTCATCTATGTTTTAGAGATAGGAGGTGTTTAGACACCTTCATGGAGATGGAGAAGAAATTGTGCAACTTCATGTTTTAGAAATAAAACCACAACCTTTCTAGGTACCACAGAGGGGAAACAATTTTCAAATGAAATTGGTAACCAACGTTTACGGTGACATCAGGAAGCAAGAGAACAGCGAAATAGTGATGATGATGATGATGATGATGATGATGATGATGATGATGATTTTGGAATAAGGAGACCAAGGTTTTTAAATTTGGGATTATCACTTTAGCCTGCATGGTGAGAATGTAAAGTGCATTTCAGAGAGTTAAACAAGATTAGAAGGAAATAAAATGAAACTTGAACTTGGGGAACATGCACGTGAGCAATTTGGTAATTAAAAGGGCAAGAAGGGCTAAGAATACTAAATAAAAACTTCATAGGATAAAGTTCTGAATATTTGAAGGCAGAAGAGGAAAAATTGAATAAAGAAGGAGAGCAAAGACTTATGAAGTTACTTAATTTAAGACATTTATTACCTTCCAAAATTGGAAGGAAAAATATGTATATATCCTTATACTGATTAAGAAGTAATAGAAAACGAGAATAAAAACAAGTGAAGTGAGGTAATGAGACATACATTAAGTGGGCACATTCTTTTTAGTGATTTAGAAAGCAAAGTTTGTGTTCTCATTTAGAAAACTGCCCCAGATATTCCTCAGCAAAACAACAACAACAATAAAAGTTGCATAAAGGATTTAGCCTTGACTGACAGCATCGCAAGAAATGTCAAGATCAAGAGTAACTCTCTGGCTGTTTGCAAAGAAGAGGCAATTCAATTGTTCAATACACATGTCAAAGAAAATATGTTCTGCACAATACATAGCAAACAGTTAGTAGATTAACTACATATCTCAAATTTTGATTTCTCATTCACCAAATAGCCATGATCATAATATTGTCTCACTAAATAGAACCACAGTTGATGAACTCAAATGTTCTTTATGTGGTTTTTATTAGACAACTTCTGTAATTTATGCCATATAAAATAAATTTTGTTAATGATGATACCAGAAAAAAATTGACAAATTTCAACAAGAAAAATTACAAGATTTTATACAGGGGAGAGGAAAAGAGGGAAATAATTGTACAAGGGTTTGATGTCCTAGTTAGATGTCAACATAGTTCACTTGTCCAAATGTTGAGCATGTTTCATTACCAAATACTAGACTAATAATCAGTGGTATATTTAGCCTTTTCTTGGTAATCTTTTATATAATAAGTTTAACTTTTTGGCATGATTGAGAAAACTTAAAAATTTTAGAATAAAAGAACATACATTTTTATCTCAGAATAAAAACATTACAATAACTATTTCTTACGAGTACTCAGTTCCTTTAAAGACTCCGATGTTTCCATTTCCAAATGCACTTAATCTTGTATTAGTTCCTTAATTTTAAAATGTGTTTGAGATAAATGGCATTAACCTCCAAGAAGAAGAAACTTAACCTTACACAAAAACTGGTAATGAATGTGCATAGCATCTTTTTTCATAGGAGGTGAAAAATGGAAACAATCCAAATACCCTTCATTATGTGAATAAGTAAACAAACCACAGCATATCTGTACTATGGAATACTACTCGTCACTGCAGATGCACACAACTTGGATCTCAAGGGAATAACACTGAATGATAAATACTGATCTAAAATGATTACTCATTATATGATTCCATTTATGTAACATTTTTTGAAATGACAGAATGATAGAAATGGCAAATAGGTTAGTGGTTGCCAGGTATTAATAAGGTAGGGAGTGATTTTTTTTTTTTTTTTTTTTTTTTTGGTCTTTGGCTATAAACTGTAGCACACGGTGTCCATATGATAGAACTGTTGTATATTTTGACTGTGCTGGTGGTCATAGGAATCCACAAATGTGGTAAAATTGCATAGAGTTATATACACACACAAACACAACTGAGAGGATGAAAAACTGATGAGATATATGAGGTTGATGATTGTATTAATGCCTATTTTCTGGTTGTGATATTGTGCTATGATTAGGTGAAATATCACCATTGAGGGACCTGGATGTAGGATGAATGGCATTTATATGTTTTATTTTGTATAACTCTGTTATTACTTTTTGTCATTTTTATTGTTGTTCAAGTACAATTGTCTCCATTTTCACCCCATCACATCCCCTCTCCCCACTCATCCCCACTTCCCACCCTCTAACCCACCCCCTTTTGCTTTGTCAATGTGTCCTTCATACATGTTCCTTAAGGCACCCCCCCATTAACCCCTATTATCTTTCTCTCTCCTCCTAGCTGATTACTGTCAGGTTGTTCTTATTTCAATGTCTCTGGTTGTGTTTTGCTTGTATTTTTTTGTTGATTAGGTTCCACTTACAGATGAGATCATATGGTATTTCTCTTTTACCCCTTAGCTTGTTTCATTCAGCCTAATGCTCTCCAGATCCATCCATGCTGTTGTGAAGGGTAGGAGATCTTTCTTTCTTTTTTTTTTTCTGCTGTGTATTATTCCATTGTGTAAATGTAGCAAAGTTGTGTGATCCACTCATTTACTGATGGGCACCTAGGCTGTTTCCAGAACATGGCTATTGTAAATAATGCTGCTATGAACACTGGGGTGCATAGGTTCTTTTGAATCGGTGTTTCAGAGTTCTTAGAATATAGTCTCAGCAGTGGAATTGCTGGGTCAAAAGGCAACGTTCCCTTTTTAGTTTTCTGAGGAAATTCCATACTGTTTTCCACAGTGGCTTCACCAGTCTGCATTCCCACCAACAGTGCACTAGGGTTCCCTTTTCTCCACATTCCCTCCAACATTTTTTTGTTTGTTGATTTGTTTATGATGGCCATTCTGACCAGTGTAAAGTGATATCTCACTGTGGTTTTAATTTGCATCTCTCTGAGGGCTGGTGATATTGAGCATCTTTTCATATGTCTCTGGGCCCTCTGTATGTCCTCCTTGGAGAAGTGTTTGTTCAAGTTCTTTGCTCATTTTTTAATTTGGTTGTCTGTCTTCCTGGAGTGGATTTGTGTGTGTTCTTTAGATTTTTTGGAGATCAAAAATCCCTTGTCCGAGGTATTACCTGCAAATATGTTTTCCTATACTATTGGTTCTCTTTTGATTTTACTGCTATTTTCTTTAGCCATGCAGAAGCTTCTTATTTTGATGAGATCCCATTTGTTTATTCTTTCCTTTCTGTCTCTAAAAATCTAAAATCACACCAAAATAAAAATATGTTAAAAACAAAGATACTGTTCGTGGTTAAGGGAGAATGATCAGTTTTGGCTGAAAAATTTGGTAATTGTCATAAAGGGAGTTTCATTTGAGTTAACTTTTAGAAGTAGAATATGATATTTAGAGGTGGAGATTTCCTGAGATAAAATATTCTAGGTTGGAATAAGACAGGCAAAAGCATTAGTGATATTAATTATTTTAATAGATTATTAATTGAGAATTACTAGATATAAGACACTGTACAGGATGTTAGAAATAAAAAGTAAGCAAAAAATTTACTGTGTTACATATTGCTAAAGTGAAGTCTAATATAATCAAGTGTACAAATATATGTACATCTCTTCTGTGGAGAGCAAATCAGAAGTGGAAAATACTCAAAGATGTATAATAGTTATATAGTAATAATCCAGGTGAGAGGTAGTGATGCAACATATTTGGAGGTAACAAATTTAACTCTAATGAAGCAAATGTTATGTGGAATAAAAATAAATTTAGGAATGCAGGTTTAATGTCCAGAATTTATGCATCTGGCGCAGCATTTTTATCAGGCCCAGTGCCAAATGCAGAGCAGTGAGCAGCATGCTTCTTCCATGAACTCCTAGTAAATACAAAAGAGACAGAGTGAATAGACAAATAAACAAGATGATCAATGAATATGATAAGTTTCCTTTAAGAAAACTGGATGATATGCTAAAGTAGTTGATGATGGTGCTGATGCTGGGGATCAATAAAGTATTAAATACAATAATCAGACAAAGCCTCTTAGAACAAACTATCTTTTAGCTGAAACCTGGAAAAAATGTGGCCAGTGATTAGACATGGAAATACGAAAGCAAATGTAAAGGCCTAAAATAGAAAATTCTTTGGCATATTGGAAGAACAGAAAAGAGGCTGTGTGGAGTTCATTGAGCACAGGGAGAGAGATACAAGGTGAAGCTAGAGGGAAGAAAGCAGGGGTAGATATTGCAGACCATTTTCAACCATTGTAAGAGATTAGATGTCATTTTAATTTAAGCGGCAAGTATAGAATTATAGACAAATTATATCATGCTTTATTGTTTTAAGGATTATTCTGACATTCTTAAGGAAAAATGAATTGGAAAGGGCAAGAAGAAAATGGGAAGACAAATTTAGGAGTCTAAAATAGTGTCTAGATGAGATAAAAAGATTATTTAGATTAGGGCAGTGAGAACAGTATTAAAGAATAATTTAAATTTTTTTATGTATTTGAAGGTAGAATGAACAGGGTTTGCTGATGGACTGTGGGCTGGATTAAATACATTTCTCTAACATGGAGAAGAATGTAGATCTCACCAGAGGCCAAAGAGCTGCTTAACTATGAGGGTCAAGTCACCCTCCGATTCCGGTGCCATGAGATTGTAATACTACTACACTATGCTCAAGAGCTAAACATAATTGGAGTGGGGAAAGCTAGTGACTAGTTGAGATTTGCAGTGATTTGGATGGCAACATGATATAGATGTTTTTAGTAATAGATGGATGTAGTAATTTTAAAAAGTATAATAAACCTGGCTTGTGTGGTTCAGTGGATCGAGTGCAAGCTGCAAACCAAAGGGTCTCCGGTTTGATTCCCAGTCAGGGCACATGCCTTAGTTGTGGGCCAGGTCCTCAGTGGGGAGTGTGCAAGAGGCAACCACACACATGTTTCTCTCCCTCTCTTTCTCCTTCCCTTCCCTCTACAAATAAATAAATAGAATCTTTCTAAAAATAAAAATAAAATAAAATAAAATAAAAAGTATAATGAAAATTAGCTTTCTTTTTTAAAAAATATATTTTATTGATTATACTATTATAGTTGTCCCATTTCTCCCTCGTCATTCTCCTCCACCCTGCACACCCCCTCCTAACCACATTCCCCCACTTTAGTTCATGTCCATGTGTCATAAGTTCTTTAGCTTCTACATTTCCAAAACTATTCTTGCCTTCCCCCTGTCAATTTTTTACCCACCGTCTATGCTATTTATTCTCTGTACCTTTTCCCCCTCTCTCCTCCTCCCACTCTCCTGTTGCTAACCCTTCCTGTGATCTGCATTTCTGTGTTTCTGTTCCTGTTCTAGTTGTTTGCTTAGTTTGCTTTTGTTTTAGGTGTTGTTGTTAATAGCTGTGAGTTTGCTGTATTTTCACTGTCATATTTTTATCTTCTTTTTCTTAGATAAGTCCCTTTAACATTTCATATAATAAGGGCTTGATGATGAACTCCTTTAATTTGACCTTATCTGAGAAGTACTTTATCTTTGCTTCAGTTCTAAATGAAAGTTTTGCTGGATAGAGCAATCTTGGGTGTAGGTCCTTGCTTTTCATGACTTGAAATACTTCTTTCCAGCCCCTTCTTTCCTGTGAGGTCTCTTTTGAGAAATCAGCTGACAGTCTGGTGGGAACTCCTTTGTAGGTGACTGTGCCCTTATCCCTTACTTCTTCTAGAATTCTCTCCTTCATTTGAATCTTGGCTAATGTAATTATGATGTGCCTTGGTGTGTTCCTCCTTGGGTCCAATTTCTTTGGGACTCTCTGAGCTCCCTGGACTTCTTGGTAGTCTATTTCCTTTGCCAGATTGGGGAAGTTCTCCTTTATTATTTGTTCAAATAAGTTGTCCACTTGTTGCTCTTCTTCTTCCCCTTCTGGTAGCCCTATAATTCAGATGTTGGGAGATTTAAAGATGTCCTGGAGGCTCCTAAGCCTCTCCTCATTTTTTTGAATTCTTGTTTCTTCCTTCTTTTCTGTTTGGTTGTTTGTTTCTTCCTTCTGGTCCACTCCATTGATTTGAGTCCCAGTTTTCCTCCCATCTCTATTGGTTCCCCATGGGTCTTCCTTCATTTCACGTATTGTAGCCTGCATTTTTTCATCTAATTTGTGAGCAAAATCAACCAGTTCTGTGAGCATCCTGATGACCGGGGCTTTGAACTGTGCATCTGATAGGTTGGCTATCTCTTTGTCACTTAGATGAATTGGCTCTGGGGCATTGATTTGTTCTCTGGTTTGAGCACCCCCCCCTTTTTTTTTTTTGATCTGGTCACAGCTGTTACGTAGTGAGGAGTGGAGCCTTAGGTGTTCCCCAGGGCGGGCAGCTCAGTCACAGGGTAGTGATGCTGTATGTGGGGGTGGAGTCTGAGCGGGAACAATGGCACTTGCTCCACTCTCTCTTGTATTCCAGTCCCTTCCTCTGCTTCCCCTTTGCCTGGATTATCTGTGCAGGAATGTGGGATCACCTGGTCAGCCCGCCGCCTCGTGCAGCCTCACTGGGTCTGCACAGTTGCTACCCCATGCCCGGGGTCTGCGAGCCGCCACCTGTGCTCCTGGGGTCTGCTAGCTGCCTCCCGCATGCCTGGGAACTGCCAGCCACTGCTGCCTGAGTGCCTGGGTCCGCACTTCCACTTTTTCCTGCCATGACTCCGCCCCTCTTACCGGTCTGGATGAATGGTTGTTGGACTTCCATACAGTTCAATTTTCTATCAGTTCTGGTTGTTTTCTTGTTTCTAAATATTTGTTGTCCTTAATTTTTGTTGTGAGAGGAGGCACAGTGTGTCCGCCTATGCCTCTATCTTGTCCAGAAATCAAAAATTAGCTTTCTTTTACATTTGGGTTTGTGTCCTGAGATTTTTGAAATGTGTTTACTTGTACTTGAAAAGTAGGACCGTTTTGGAACTGAAATTCACAAGGCATGGAGAACAGCTGTAGCTCAATAATGAGGTATAAGAACAGAGGTAGAGGCTAAGGTTCTTTCACAGCCACAGCATAGCTATAAAATTTGAACCCCAACTCCTAATCACCATAGAGCAGAGCTTGGTATCTCCTCTGTCATTTGTCACATAAACTCCAGAGTCTCAGGACCAAGGTCTCTCTCCTCAAGTCCGATACTCTGGCCAGCCAGATCCTTGACATTGTTCACAGTGTGTCTGGTAGTGGAGGGTGCATACGGACTGCAGCTGCATGTTTAGACTTTCCTTTCTCTACTTCTATATCCTTGGCCAGGTGGTACACCTCAGTTTATTTGACAGGTTTGTTGCCTCTATTGTTTTTACTGATGATTGCCTAGAGCATATCTAGATATGTTATATATCTTGGAGACTAAATCTAAAACAGCTCCAGTATCCTCATCCCACAGCTAGGTTGTTTCCCTCAACACAGGCTGTGCACTGAAATGAGTGGTTCTTGGTTCCTGCACTCAGGCACTGAAGGCCTGTTTTGGGAAAAATAGCTCACGAGGGCTGACCTTAGGCTGCTAACTGAGGTACTAGCATCCCTGAACTGAAGTTACACAGAGGAAGGTGATGAGCTTTATTCACTTTACCACGTGACTTTAAGCCAGTGATCTTGGAATAATTTAAAGCACCAAATTCAAAGAAAAATGATTGCTAAAATAATTTACATATGTTAAAAACATCATCCATTTTATAAAAAGTTTGTGAGTTTGATATTATATTATTATTCTCAGTTTACATGGGAAGCATAGGAAGCCTAGAGATGTTAGGAAACTTAGCCAAATTTCCCAGCAGCTACACACCAGGATCAGTGCCCGAATTCAGTTTTTCTGATTTTAAATCCCATGTTCCTAACTTCAGTATTCAACTGCTACCCAAGGAAAGTAGCAATAGGCTTTAACTCCCATATCTGTCAAAGGTGGGTGTTGGGCTTCAGGTGATCTAGTGTCTCCAGCTTAACATACTATAATTTTCCTGCAGATTTACAAGCAATATTACTTTCATTTAAAACACCTGGAAAAGCACTGTTTGTGAGTTTGCCATATGTTTTCAGCAGAAAGATTACACTTATTTCCCTATGGGGTAATGTGCTAAGAATTTTTTTGTAGGTCGGCATTTATGATGAAGTATTTCATATGATTTTATGTTTCTAATATGCCACATTAAATCTTGGGGAAATAATAGATAAAAAGAGAATAAATATGATGTAAGTGGACTAAATCTAATCACCTTCTGTCTAGGTTTTGCACATGGCAAAAAAGAAAACTGTAACAATTTTTACTACTCATGAATCCAAGATCTTCAAGCACCTGAATTATTCATGCTAATAATGACTAAATTATTGTAAAACAACCACAATTAAATTCACAAAAGTTTGGAAAAGTAGATTTTCAAATTGTCAGCTATTCAATACTATGAAAATAATATTTTTATGATATTTACAACACTTAAATAATATCTTTAGTTTTAGGATCATTTAAAAAATTTGGAACCAATATTTAGAACATTACAGCTGTCATAATTTTCTTTGTCTTAAATGGCTTTGCTAGCTGTTTCATATTCTTCTCTTATTCTACCTGAAATTTTCCAAAAGAGGTAAAAAACTAAAATGGATGCAGTGTATAAGCACTACATTTATTCTTTATTATTTCCAATAATGATTGTTACTTTTAAATAGGACTGAGATTTCACTATGTATACAACCAGTACACTAGAGCTATAACTCATCGAGTGCAGTCAGAAGATAAACTATTCTTCTCCATTTCTGGCCATTTAAGCCTACTCTGTGGGATCATGCTATCTGCTCTTACTCAGATAATAGCAACTGTCCTTTGATAACTTTTACTAAAAAACAAGTGAAATTATCAGTCCCATGATTATTACATTTAAAGCCAGCACCACTAGAAATGTTCTACATCTGTACTGTCTGATAAAGTAGTCACAGATAGTTACTAGCACTTGAAATATACCTAGAGTGGCTGATGAACTGGATTTTTAACCTTGTTTAATTTTTATTAATTTAAATTTAAATACTCTAGCTTGGTTAGTGGCTACTGTAGTGATTACCATAGGTTTAAACCAGGGAAACCTTGAAAAACTCCAAACTTTATTTTACTCTTTTTTAAAAAAATTGTTATTCTATTACAATTGTCCCAATTTTTCCCTGTTGCTCACTCATGCCTCACCCACCCCCTGCTCCCCCACAGTCAATCCCTACCCTATTGTCCATGTCCATGGGTCATTTATACCTGTTTTTGACTAGACCCTTCCCCTTTTTTCCCTCTTTATTCCGCTCTCTCCTCTCCCCTGGTCCCTGTCGGTCTGTTCTTTGTTTCCATACCTTTGGGTCTCTTTTGCTCATTTGTTTGTTTTTTTATTAGGTTCTTCTTATGGGTGAAATCATATGGTGTTTGTCTTTCATGGCCTGGCTTATTTCACTTAGATTAATGCTTTCCAGTTCCATCCATGCTGTTATGAGAGGTAGGAGTTCCTTCTTTCTTTCTGCTGCGTGGTATTCCATTGTGTAAATATACCAGAGTTGTTTGATCCACTCATTTCTGATGGGCACCAATGTTGCTTCCAGCACTTGGTTATTGTGAATTGTGCTGTTATGAACATTGGAGTGCATAGGTTTTTTTGAATCAGTGTTTTGGGATTCTTAAGGTATAATCCCAGCAGTGGAATTGCTGGGTCAAAAGGCAGTTCCCTTTTTAGTTTTCTGAGGAAATTCCATACTGTTTTCCACAGTGGCTTCACCAGTCTGCATTCCCACCAACAGTGTACTAGGGTTCCCTTTTCTCCACAACTTCACCAGTAATTGTTTGTTGATTTTGTTAATGATGGTCATTCTGACAGGAGTGAGGTGGTATCTCATTGTGGTTTTAATTTGCATCTCTCTGAGTGCTAGCGATGCTGAGGATCCTTTCATACATCTCTGGGCCCTCTGCATGTTCTCCTTGGAAAAGTGACTGTTCAGATGCTTTGCCCATTTTTAAATTGGGTTGCTTGTCTTCCTGGAGTGGAGTCATATGAGTTCTTTATATATATTGGAGATCAGACCCTTATCTGAGGTATCATTGGCAAATATGTTTTCCCATATGGTTGGTTCCCTTTTCATTTTGATGTTTTCTGTGGCTGTGCAGAAGCTTTTTAATTCAGTGTACTTCCATATGTTTATTCTTTCCTTTATTTCCTTTTCCCTAGCCTATAGGATATTTGCAAAAATATTGCTACATGGGATATCTGCAATTTTACTGATTACATTCTCCTTTAGGACTTTTATAAACTTTATTTCAAAAAGCTTCTTCTCCTTACCCTATTTAGGAATCTTTGATTCTGGTAGCTTGTAGCAAGAATGGAAAGTTTGGTAAGCTTCTCCTCTTTATCCTGTCATTTGGTCAGATTCCAGCCCCCTAACATACCTCCCAAGAGTCTTCTGGTATGTGAGGAAGGAAGGCTTTAAGGTGACGGTGGTGGGGAAAGAGTATATATATAATCAAGAACAGAAGCCATACAGCATTGGTTATCTCTGGCTTGGACGAATGTATAGAGCTGATTCTCATAGGCTGGGTGATCAATGTTGCCTTCTATTTTTTGGAGTGCATTTAAGACTACTGGAAACTTTCTGTTAATTTTCTCCCTTTGGAATCCAGTAGATTCTCCTTGTGGGGGCTGAGGGGAAATAGTCGCCTTGCCTGTCCAACCAGTCTGTTGTCAAAGATTTGATTTAGCTCTGGGTCTGCTCTTACACTTCCCTTTAGTCCATGAAAAAAGGCCATGCACTGTCTTTCCTCTCTCAGGTATAATATAGCTATTGTATAATGCTACTTATTCCACTCTGTTTCTTCTGATTAATAAGAAATACTCATGCATCGTTGTATCAAATGGAAATGTAGATAGCTTATGAGGCTACTTGGTTACTCTCCCCATAGGTGAGTAACCATACTTCTGACATGTATTTTATTTTATTTTTCAATTACAGTTTATATTTAATATTATTTTGTATTAGTTTCAGGTACACAGCATAGTGGTTAGGCAATCGTATACTTTACAAAGTGATTGCCCTGAATTGCATACACACTTTTTTAAAGCATGGGGCCACCTCTAGTGTCTGAGCCACATAGGCCAGGAGACCACAAGTTAAACTGTTATTCAGTGAGTGAAAAGACATATCACCTCTGCTCCAGAGGGCAAAGTTGGGAGTCATTTCAGTGGCTGCTTGTGCTTGCTCCACCTCTGTGTAGCTTGGAAGTTAGTATTCAGCCCACCTAAGAACCTAGGCCATTTCCTTTGAAAGTAAGTACTTGAGCGATCCAGATTTTTCACTTTGCAATGTTGGAACAGCTGACACAATATCTCAAAGGCCCCAGCTGAAAAAGGAAGAAAATGTTCAATTTTAAAATTGTGTTACTAATATGTGCAATTCCATGAGCCATTCTTTATCCTAAGTATTTGAAATGCATTTATTTCATATTAATCTTATATGAAGTAAATAATAGTATTCCCAAATTACAAGTAAGGAAACTAGATGAGATAAATGACAGGCCATGGTCACATAGATAAGGAAAAATGGTATATCTGGTACAAAAATCTAGAATCCAAGTTTTCCTTTCCTTAAATCTACTTGGTTGTACTACTTTCCCTGATTTAGTTACTTTAGGCATCAGTTTCTACAACCGCAAAGTAATAAGTTGTGTCTGTATATGTAAACACTATGCAGAAGAAAATAGTTTATATGCCTATATATTAATAAATATGTATCACATTCACTTTTCTAAGTCACAGTTAATATTCCCCTACATTCACATATATTATAATTTGAGTACTCCTTAGAATCAGTGTACAACTTGCTGTACCACAGTAGTGCCTGTATCCTCAGAAATACCATTGATGCCTTACTGTTATATTTAACAAATTATCAGCTTAGAATTCAACATATATCAGAATAACTGAGCCACTCAAAGAGAGATTCTTTGTGTGTATATGTGTATGTGTGCAATCCTTCCTAAAACAAATCCTGTTAGCTTTGGTCCTACATTAGATTTTATACATTTAAACTTTGCTTACTATGAGCCTACCCATTTTTGATGGGCTTTTAATCAGAAGCAAAATCAATATAAGTGTACACTGACCCAATTCTAATGCAGAAAATATATCAAAAATCAACAAGAAATAACTATCATGTTAACTCACTCTGATGAGAGTCATTGGTCAGTTGGATGAGTCCTTAGGGTTTGATCAATTAACAAGATAATAAAAAATTATGTTTCTTTTTGGAAATAATATCTTTGAAAATATAGTTTGGGAAAATTTGAAAAAGAAAAACTATAAAACTAGTTTTTGTTTTAGTAAAACTAATTTATCCTCCCATTAATCCATTCATAAATTCAAAAGGTTAAATATATGGTGTCGTGCTAGTCAGAACCAATGGTCCTAAAGACTGTAAGGGGAAAAATATTCAGACTTCTCAACAACCTGTCTAAAGATAAGAGCTTCATAAGTCCTTCATAAGTGCTGTAAAAAATGTTTATTCTTGATATTTTGGACTAACTAAATAATATTACCTTTTTCAATTACTCATTTTCTCTTATTACAAAATTAATACCCTCAAGGAAAGGAGAAAGGTTTGCTTTTCCATCTTGCTCAGTTCCTAGAAGATAATGCAATGCCTCCTTCCTGGGCTATCCTTAATATATGGAATAATTCTAGGCACAAAATGAGCAATATAATAAATCTGTGTTGGATTGAAACTTTACTGATGAAAGCAAAGCTATGTGTTGCTATGTAAGCAATAGAATTTAGGTTGGATCCAGATCATTCGGGATCTTGTATACTTACGTCAAGAATTTGGATTTATTGTTTTCATTGTGACAACCAATCTAATTGTTAATGTCTAAAAGAGTTATTTTATCATGATTTATATGCAGTTTAGTGGACATTTATTTCCATCCTCATGAATGTCAGATATAAATTATGTGTAACCTTGGAAGTTACCATGTTCTTTATTCAAATGGTTAATGATAAGACAAGGCGCTAGTTTCTATTTGCTTTCGCTAAGCTAATGTCACCTTATTTCAGCTTCTTTGGACAAGAGTACAAAAGGGAAAAGAACATGTCTTGCCTCAGTACTCTGGAAAACTGGGTTGTTTTATATGTATATATAAATATTATATATATTTATGTATTTATATATGTATTATATATAATGTATTTATATATGTATTACATATATATGTATATATAATACATACATATATTATTTATATACAAATATTATATATTTATGTATTTATATGTGTATATATAAATATTATATATATGTATTATATATAAATATATATTTATATATGTGTATATATTCAGCCCAGAATATATATGTATGTGTGTATATATGTATACATATGTGTGTACACACACAACACACATTATCCTTCCTAAAACAAATCCTGTTAGCTTTGGTCCTACATTAGATTTTATACATTTAAACTTTGCTTACTATGAACCTACCCATTTTTGATGGGCTTTTTAATCAGAAGACAACTAAACTCCTCTAATAAAATCTTCACCAAAAGCACTAATTATAATGATTACTTATCAAACTTAGTACAGACGTGTTTTAAAAGATCCACTTTATACTTTTGTTTCAAAAATTCTGTTAATAGTATTCTGAGTAGGGCAAGGGTTTACAATTCTAATTGAGAAATTCACAATGATTATGAGCTAATTTGATAGATTGCCAAATGAATATTAATTTTTATACTTGTGAAATGTATTATTTCCCTGTTTAATTGAAGGAATGATAACAGACCATTGTAGCGATTCCTCCATTGTAAGTGGTATGCATTGTGAATTAATCACATGGATGACAATAACTTGTTAATATCTACAGCTCCATTTTGATATGTAAAACTCCTATCTAAATGGTTTCATTTTAGCACCCCCAAGATAATAAGAAATTTAGTATTCTTTTATGAGCATTGAAATAGTTATTATGTTTATACACACCACACACAAATGTAAATATAGAGAACAATGTCTTCACTGTTTTATTGTAATTTCTGAAATTATTTTCAGGTTTATTTTAATAGTTTATTTATTTATTTTTAGAGAGGGGGAAAGAAAGGAGAAAAAGAAGAAGAAAAACATCAGTGTGTGCTTGGTTCTCATGCAGCCCCTACTGGGGGCACAACTTGGGTCACAACCCAGGCATGTACCCTGACTGGGAATCGAACCAGCGACCCTTTGGTTCTCAAGCCAGTGCTCAATCCAGTGAGCCACACCAGCCAGGGCTATCAGGTTTATTTTAGATATAAGTTAGTCTATACTAACAGACAGAACTGTCTGGAACAGTACCTGGACACACTTTAAATGTGGCCAGTGTTATGGAAGAACTAAACTTCAAATTTTATATAATTTTAATAACTTTAAATATAATTTTAAATAGCTAACTGTGGCTAATGGAGACTATTGAACAGCACAGTCCATAGACTTAGAGCCACATTTTAAAAATATACAGTTGTTTTCATGTTTTATATAAATCAAAACATTTTTATTAAAATTCTTATTTTTAATAATTTTTTGTGTTTTTTCAGATAATAAATGTTTTCAAACCTAAGTAATGACAGTACACATTTTGGAGATTTTAGTTTCATAATACATTCTTAAAATACTGTATCTTAATTAGAGCCAACATCTAAATGACAAAGGATAACTTTGATTTGTGGTCTTTGTAGTTGCATTTATCCTCTTTAGCAGCATTAAAATGCCAATTTACTACATGTTTAGCATGTTCATTTCTTGATATTTAAAGGCTTTCTCAAGCTTGCTAATTGTTAAGATTAAATACCAGACTCTTCTCACTCCTCTTTGCCAAATTGACTTTAATTCACACATACACACACATACACACACTCATCTTTACCTTCCTTTTACACTGAGAATAGCTTATACTGTATAGTAACCTGAAGCAGGCCGAAACTCCCTCCAAGAAAAAAGCTGAGTAAATCCTTTAGTACCATACTTTTAGGCAGCCTTCTCTGGAGCTGAGGGACACTGCCAGCTCTCCCCCTTGCCCAGAATACAGCACAAGATGTAATTTGTTTACTCCACAGTGAAAAGCCTGATTATCCTCTACAGTTCTCAGGGCCTGAATCATAATGCCTGCATAAAAGGTGAAAGGATGTCTATTCTTGGTATTTTGTCTAATGAAATAATATTTCAAAGTATTCATCCTTTAAATCCAAATAGTCACTAGTAGATAATTCTTCTTTTGCAGCAATAGAGGTAAGAAAGGCTGGGACAAACTGGATGTGGTAAAAAAAATAAAACTTCTAAACAATGAATCATTTATTTCCCTGGGACAACTCTACATGCAGACACTGGGATAGTCTTTGTGAATCATTGCTTTGAGCCTGTTTTTCCTTTGCTCAAGAAGTTTAAATCACCTCTGCCCCCATTTGAAACAACAATCTCCAGAATATTCAATTATGCTATTTTAGTTGGGAAAAAAAGATTAGACATAAACCAATATGTATATTTATATCTAAATATATACATCTAGCTACTAGAGGTATGCACTATAATGTAAGTTTTGTTTATCATACAATTTTTGTATTTGAGAAAATAAGTTTCAAAAACTTGTAGTTATACAGGGTAGGGCAAAATTAGGTTCACAGTCATCCATATGGAAACTGCTATAATAATTAATAAATAATAATACAAGAATAAACTGTGTGGTGTACTCAACTGTAAACTTACTTTTGCCCCACCCTGTATGTGCTTCCTCACTGGTTCATCATTTGAAAGTGGGGCACATTCCTATTTTTGGAGATCGCTTAGAGGATGAAGTCCAAACCCCACATCCTGGTCTTTTAGGACCCGGTGCCAGCCCTTCCCTCTCTTTTCTAGTTATTTCCCACTATTTCTCTCCATGATCCTTCTGAATTATAGCAACCATTTTCAAATTGGTTTTGAGTCATTTTTTGTGTGTATGGTATTTTTCTAACATTTTAACTATTAAAACTTTAATAGAAATATTTAAATAGAATGATTATTGACTTCAAAATTAATTGTGGTGCAAATATAATTCAGAACTTTGGTTACCTCAGTAAATGTATTTGAAGTTCTTCTAAATATACCTATGATTGAGAATTTTACATTCTGAACTTAAAAAATTTTTGTCAATATTCTTCCTTCATCTCCAATCCTCTTTCTCTCTTCTACTCTTACTCTTTAATTCAGATACAAGGATCATCAAGGAACATGTATAAAGGACCCACTCACAAAGACAATGGTGGAGGTTTGAATGTAGGAGGTGGGTAAGGTGGGGGAGAATAATTGCAGGAAAATGGGGACAATTGTAATTGAATAACAATAAAAAATAAAATTTAGGAGGAAATATTTTAAATACATACATAAGCCAGGGCAATTAAATGACATAGTGTCACAAAAATGTGTACAATGGCCCTGGCCCTGTGGCTCAGTTGGCTGGAGCATTGTACCATACACAAAGGGTTGCTCTTTTAATCCCCAGTCAGGGCCCTTGTCTAGGTCATGGTTTTGATCCTCAGATATGGTGTTTATGGGAGGCAACCTATCAATGTTTCTCCTTCACATACATATTTCTCTGTCTCTCCCTCCCTCCCTCCCTCCCTCTGTCACCTTCCTCTCTCCCTCTCTTCGTAGTGTAAAATCAATGAACATATCCTCCATGAGGATTTAAAATAAAAGTACAATGGCAAGTGAAATTGGTATGCTACATTCTAAAAATATCATGATATAAACTCTGTATTGTAAGTTTTGATAGCTTATTTTGTGCTTTTTATGTTTAGGGAAAGAAATGTGAGCAGTTGTTAGATATTTGAATGATTTAACTTTAAAGCCAATTAACCTCCTACTACAAGCCCTCCACTCAGTTGCAATCCTCCTGGTTTTCTCAGCCAGATGTTATGAAGACTTCTCTTCCTGACACTGACGCTGTAGGGTGAGGGGTCTGGTGCAGTGTTGGGACCCATTGCTCCTCAGGAGGACCCCTGTAGCTGTTTTCCCTTTCATTACTTAACCACCACACATGGGTGTGGGATCTGTTGGTTGACATTCTCTGCCCCTCCTACCAGTCTCAATGTGGCTTCTTTATATTCTAAGTTAGAGGGAATCCATTCAGCTAATCTTCAGGTGGTTCTCAATGATGGTTGTTTCGTAATTTACTTGTAGTTTTGATGTGATTGTGTGGTATGACCACAGCCTTTACCTACTCCAATATTTTGAACAGAGGTTTCTCTTCTTAGTTTCAAGCTCATTAAAGGTTAGCTATTTTAAAGAAATATATTAGGTATTAAAAGTGACATATGACAGCAAAACTAGATTCCGGATTGTTGAGTCTGTTATAATAGCTTTCTTGTTGCTATTTAATGACTTAAAATGAACATTTTTAGAATTTTTACTTAAGATTGATGTTTCATCAACATAACTTTATAATGTATTTTAGATAATAATGAATTATTGTGTGAGGTGTTATTTGAAATAAGGTTTCTGTTGCTGAAAAAATGTATACATAATACTTAATATCAGTGTTTTCTGAGTCCTGGCTCAGTTCCCATCCATTCATTCAGCAAAGGATGACAAACATCTATTTACTCTTTCAGAGATAAAATTTCTATTTACTCTATTTACAAACTTCTATTTATTCTTTCAGAGATAAAATTATTAAAGATTATCACATGAACTTACTAGTCATGGCTTCATGGTCTAGTGTGACTGTATTCAGTATTGTATTAAGCATACCAAGTAATTTTGTTTGGCTTAATTAAGTTTAGTATTTTAGAATAAAAGAAATTTTGATTAAGTAAAACCAAGATTTCAGGTCAAATTTTATTCTATGTAAGTATGACATTTTTAGGAATATCAGCTTCTTAAAATAATAATTTTAAGGGTATAACAAAACAGGTTTTAGCAAATCGTAAGGAATAAATATATCTATTAATGAAATTTATCTCTTTATAGTTCTTTTGAAAAAATATATTTCTTGGAATAAAGATTAGGTAAAGTGATAACAATTAATAAACCAGACATAGAAGAGATGGTTGCAGAGACCTTAAAGATGTAATGAAAATGGTAGAAAAGTTTATAGCTCCCAAAATTAGGAAGCCTATTGCCAAAAGAGGTAGCACCTGGAAAAGAGATTCAATAGTTGGTCTGAATAATCTAGTATTAGTTTAAGAATTGATGTTCAGGGACTGACAACTGATCTTTCTATTACACAGTGAAGTGTTTAGAATAAGATATAATTCATAATCTTAGAGCCATAATTTCTGGCTCTAATTGAATAAATAATTTAATGAATGAATACATAAAAATAAATGGACAATAATATAAATATGTTTAAAAAATCTTTGTTATTTGGTCATTTTAATTATGAGTCAGTTTTTATTTTGTATAAACTTTACCTGGAGTTTTAAATAACATGTTTTAGTAAATGCTAGCTTTGACTTATCTCAACTTGAAAAGTAAACCGTATGCATCTCATAACATTATATTATGTAGGCATACATGATGAAAGTTTTGACCAGAGAGAAATTTCTTGTGGTTATTGTATCACAGCCTTGTTGAGTATTCAGTTATTTGTACAGATTAAAATAAGCTTCAAAGAAGATTTTATCTGTAATATTACAGATAAGTCTTATCTGTAATATTTTAGACTTATTAGGAGAAGATATTGCTGTATTAAGTAATTAAAATTCATTCAAATTAACTTAACATGGGAATCCCTAGTAGAAAGAAAAATGATAATAACACTAACACAATGCAGGTGTGAAGTTCCTCAATTGTTTTCTGACAGGGAGCAAATTGATTTATTCTAACAATAATAAATCAAGATATAGGAAAAATAAGCTTATTCTGAATTGTGTTGGGAGCTTATTCTGAAAGAATGTTATACTTGAGAACAGGACTAGAGGTTTGGTGAGAAAATTTTAATTCCCATTCTTTCCACTACAATTTGAATATCCTCTTCCTCCACCCAGAGGCATGCACATATACCTTGAATTATAAAACTATTAATAGTTTATATACATTTAATGAGATACATGCCACTAGAGGTAGCCAAAGGATCTTGAATTATAGGTCTTAACCAATAAACAAAAGCCTTTCATTCATTGGAAGTCTTCAAATAATGTGCAAAGTCATCCAGACCTAAGAGAGTTGGCATCCATGTATTTCTTCCTTTCCACCTATATTCACAAATAGCATAAAACAGAAAAGAAGGAAGTTCTATCAGATACCACGTAGCACAACTCTTCCTTAAACATATTTATTATTATTGTCTAAAGTACTTTTTAAAACTCTGGTTCTTCATACAGAATTCTATAAAAAGCCAACCAACATGGGGTAAAATAATTTGATTTACACGAAATCCTTCATTTAAATACACCCTCTATGATCTTTTATCCTGGGGCCACTTGTTATTATTCTGGATGTATTATTTATCAAATAGTAGTTTTTTAAATTGATGATTAGATACAATGCTAGGAATCTGGAGGGCCTGAGGGAGTATGGACACTAAGATATATCATATGTAGAATTCTAAGTATACAAGTTCATTAATCTATTTTCTTCAACTTCCAAAAGACAGTATTGTTACAATTTAAGGTAGACTCAACACTCCCTCTAAATCAGGTGTATCAAACTCATTTTTACCTGGGGCCACATCAGCCTCACAGTTGCCTTCAAATGGCCAAAATAATTTTGGGACCGTATAAACGTAACTACTTAACTGTTAAGGAGTTCAAATTACATTTGGCCCTTTGAAGGTAACCATGAGGCTGATCTGGCCCCTGGTGAAAATGAGTTTGACACCCCTGCTCTAAATTATGAGAACATGAACTTTGGGCTCATGCAATAACCAGTGATTTAGCATCTTAATGTGTTTCTTTCTACCACCAGTTTATTGCCCTGCCATAATCACTGTACCCCCATCAACAAGTCTTTTTAGAAGATCAGGGTGTTGGGAGATCAGGACAGGTGCATGCAAAAAAAAATGCAACTTGACTACCAACTTACATCATACTCAAAAATAAATTCAAGATAGATGAAAGACTTAAATATGAGTTGAAACACCACAAAAGTCCTAGAAGAGAACATAGGCAGGAAATTTTTAGATATTCTATGCAGCAATATTTTCACCAGTATGGCCCCTAGGGAAAGAAACATCAAGGAAAGAATAAACAAATGGGACTTCATCAAATTAAAAAGCTTTTGAATAGCTAAAGAAAGTATCAGAAAAATGAAAAAGGAACTGATTGTATGGGAAAATATGTTTGCCAATGATACCTTGGACAAGGGTATGACCTCCAAAATACATAAAGAACTCATCCAACTCCACACCAGGAAGACAAACAATCCAATTTAAAAAATGGACAAAGGACCTGGACAGACACTTCCCCCAGGAAGACATACAGAGGTCCCAGAGACATATGAAAGGATGCTCCCCATCACTAGCCATCAGAGAGATGAAAATTAAAAGCACAAGGAGATACCACTTCACTCCAGTCAGAAAGGCCATCATTAACAAGTTAACAAACAAGTGCTAGTGAGGTTGTGAAGAAAAGGGAGCTTAGTACACTATTAGTGGGAATGTAGACTGCTGCAGCCACAGTGGAAAATAGTATGTAATTTCCTCAGAAAACTGAACATGGAACTGCCTTTTGACCCAGCAATCCCACTGCGGGGAGTATACCCTAAGAATCCCAAAACACCAATTCAAAAGAACCTATGTACTCCAATGTTCATAGCAGCATTACTTACAATAGCCAAGCTCTGGAAACAGCCTAGGTGTCCATCAGTAAATGAGTGGATCAAACAACTCTGGTACATTTACACAATGGAATACCACACAGCAGAAAGAAAGAAGGAACTCCTACCCTTCACAACAGCATGAATAGAACTGGAGAGCATTATGCTAAGTGAAATAAGCCAGGTGGTGAAAGACAAAAACTATAGGATCTCATCTATAAGTGGAACCTAATCAACAAAACAAAGCAGAGACATGGAAATAAAGAAAAAACTGACATTAACCAGAGGGTATTGAGGAGGGGGATAACCAGGGAAAGAAGGGGAAAGGTCATCAAAAAATGTGTGTAAAGGACCTATGGACAAAGACAATGATGGGAAAGGACTGAATGTGGAAGGTGGGGGTAAGTAGGGCAGGGAAGAATGGTGGGGAAAAATTGAACAACAATAAAAAATTTTAAAAAAGAATCAGCAACTCACTGATAAGGGCATTCATGGTGTGTGCAGCACTATCATTTAACACTGTGAGATTCTGTCTGGCAGACAGTGCCATAGTGCCAAGGGGAAACCTTGTCACTGGCAGGTGGCTAGTTTGCCTTGATGTTGTGATACCTATTTCTGGCGAAGACACTTTGCCCTCTTTATTTTGTGATTCCCACTCCCTTACAAAAGCTGTCTTCCCAAGAGCCTTCCCCCTCTGTCATGGACCAGGGTGCATTTCTCTCAGTCCTCAGGTTGATAGCCCATCACAGAGAATTGTCCAAACACAAGAAATTGTGATAATTAAACTTCTTTTTTTCCCTTTGCATGGAATAACTAATTGTAAAAATTGGCAGTCAGCCTGCTATTTGAAAGTGAAGAAAACATCTTGTTTTAACATCTGAGCAGGGATTTTTTTGTAATCTATAAACAATTGGACCATATGTAGTGTGATGGGAAACATGAAGGCTGTGATAGAACATCATTGAAGGAACCTCGTGTTTAATCACTGTTCTTTGATTCACGGAAATAGAAATTAGCTTTTTATAGTTCTGGTTTTCATCATGATTTTAAAGAGACAGTTTTTTCTTGCAATATCAGACAACTCTGACAATTTACCAAGTCATGGCTGTGATACAGGCAAAGGAATTCCAATTTTTTTAATGTAAATATGTTATTGAGACACCTAAACAGGTAACAGATGTGCCCATGGGCTTTTACAGCCTTTGTTTTGGCCTACACAATCTACACTCGGTGATACAAAGAACCTCCACACAATATGTTTAAACTCTAAGAAGGCAATTTTTCCTGAATAAATCCTGTTGGTGAAACTAATTTAAAATAAATAGATCATCTCAAATTAAATTAAAAATTTTAAATGGAATTATTTCTTCTTAATTTTGTTATATTTTCAGCTTATTATGTATAGTTAAATTATAACTTTAAAAAAGAGTTGCTGTAGACATTAATAGGTAACTCTTTAAATCTTTATATTTTATGAAAGGTTCTTCCATACCATGATTCATTTCTTTATATTCCATTGATGGTGCTTAAAGAAAAATAAAATAATCAAGTGAATTTTGAAATAATTACAATGGCAACAATTTGTAACACTACATGAAAAGGAAATGAGTCTGAAGAGGAGAGACAGGTTCTCTATGTCTGACTTTCCATTAGCTAGTTTTCAGGTCTGTGAATCACTGTATCTTTCTGTGCCTTGGTATCCCTTTCCCCAGCTTAGGTGGTTTGATCAGATCAGTGATTTTCAAAGCAGAGGAGCTGAGGCAAATAAGAATCAATTCAGGAATTTTTGGAAAACACTGTTGGGAGAGACTTCTTTCACCTTTTCTCATCTTCATCTCTCCCCAAAATCACTGAAGGAGAGTCACTTTTGCTAATTGGATGTCATTTCTGAGAACTGTTAACCCAGAGTATTACTCAATAATGGTTTATTTAGAATTAATTATAGGGGACTTAAAAGCATCATTGTTGAAGGTACTGTAGCTCATATTTTTCACTCTAGGCCCAAAGGTTTTTGACTTGATAAACTTCTAGTTTTAACTCTGATAATTTTGAATAATTTATCAGGTCATTTCCCCCACATTAAATTTAAATAGGAAAGCTGATGTACTAATGTTCTGCCATACATCCCTTTATGCCTCAATCGCCTTCCAATTTCAGTGTTTTCTGGAAAGCTGCACTTGTAGGTCTCAGCCAGTAAACTAACAGAGAAGTGTTCTACTTCTCTCCTGTTAAAGTTGTACTTACCTTGTTTTCATGAAACCAACCTGTTTCCAAGGAAACAAGAACAAAAAGGCAGTTGGCAGCCAGCATCTGGTACTTAGAAGAACTCTCACACGTCAATTTCAACTGCTGGCTGCCAGCACAAATGTAAAAATGTAGAGTATCAAAATCACCTGCAGTTTTTTAACATAAAAAAATTTTAATCATTTTTCTTAATTTTTAAATAATTGGGTTTAATAGCAAACATTTAAAATATCCTTCAAAATAATATAACTAATTAAATGTATTTTAATTGCTAGAAATAATACAATTCAAGCTTTATTTTAAAACAGTAGGCACATACATTGCAAGAATATATATTTTTAATTACACCATTATTTTTACCACTTCCTTCTTTTTACATAAATTATGTTGCCTTCTTCCTTCCTATTGCTTTCTATACTCCCAACTCTGTACTTTTTTTTTTTTTACTCATGTGAAAAATATACAGGTATCTTTTGTTTTATCTGTACAGCTTTGTGCTCATTTTTATTATTTTAATAAAGTATTTTAAAGATGGTTTACATTAAAAATATGCTTTCATAATCCTAGGCTTGGATATCCACATTAGCACAGTCTGCTTTTTCTGAATAGTATTTGCCTGTTTTGCATGACTTTGTACTTCATATTTCACCACAGTCCTCACCAATCTGTAGTCTCCAGGCCTTCTCGCTTCATGGCACCCGCACTCATTTCAGTTTTTAGACTCCTGCTAAAGGACACCTAGCTGGAATTCATGGTTCACCTAAGGAAGCAATGATAGACAAATGCATGTATGTATGTATGTATGTATGTATGTATGTATTTGCATGGAAGGAAGAAACTTGTGGAAATACTTGAAGCATTTAGCCATTCCTAGGAGTTGATTAATAATTGCCAGAAAAATGTAGTTTCAAACTGATATCTACCCTCCATCTTTAGTTATATTATTTTGTTAGTCTAATATTTGGTTGACATTCTCAAGTTAGAATTTAGTTTTTTTAGAATTTCCCTCTTTTGACTTACTTGTCATTTTATAGTACCAGCTCATTGAACTCCAGGATACCTGTAGGTGGATATTAGTAGGTAACATTTTGAGGAAAGTTAGCATGTATTACTTTATCAGATTTACAGCATGGACTCCTCATTTCATTATGTTTTATTAATAGCCTATTTGTAATAAACTATAAGGATAAATTTGTATAATATTTGAAATGGTCTCTATGTTAGACTTTTGCAAGTAAATGTGCTTCCTTTTCTACAAAATACAAATATAGGAAATACAAGAAAATAAACTTGGAAGGAGGCTTTTAATTATAACATTTAAATTTTCTATCACCCAAATATGTATATTTACAATTCTTTGATTTTTTTCTTTTATTGTTACAACGTCCTAGAAATTATACTTTTTATTTATGAATTCAAATAACATTCAATACTTACACATTTTGGGAGTGGGGCATATGGGATTCTCACATTTAAGAACTTTTTTGAAAGTTCTGGCCAAGATGGAGGTGTAGGAAGAGAAGCTTTGTTTCCTCACATGGCCAAAAGAAGGATAACAACCAAACTCAAAACAAAAAACAACCAGACTACAAGAAAATCACTGCATGGAAGTCTGACAATCAAGGAGTTAAAGAAACATTCATCCAGACTGGTAGGAGGCAGAAGCTGACAGACCAGGCAGGCGAGGTGGCATCTGGAGGACCAGGCAGTCCCACATTCCTGTGTGGATAAACCAGGAGGAACAACTGAAGATCAAGACAGAATGTAAAATCCAGGATTTCAGTGCTGGAAACTCAAACTCTGGCTGTAAAAACCTGTGGGGTTGTGGCAGCAGGAAAAGCTCCCAGCCTCATAGGAGAGTATTTTGGAGAGACCCACAGTGTCCTAGAATATACACAAACCCACCCACCCAGTAATCAGCACCTGAGAGAGCACAGTCTGCTTTTGGGAAGCAAGGGAAGTAACACAAAGTGGGGCAAGAGCTGAGCAAACACCATTGTTCCCTCTCTGACCCCTCCCCACATACAGCACCACAAGACATCAAGGAGGGTTGCTCTGCCCTGGTGAACTCCTAAGGCTCTGCCTCTTACAACTTAACAGGTGCACCAAGACAAAGAAACATAGCCCAAATGAAAGAACAAATCAGAACTCCAGAAAAAGAACTAAGCCATGAGGAGATAGCAAACCTATCAGATGCAAAGTTCAAAACACCGGTAATCAGGATGCTCACAGAAATGATTGAGTTTGGTCAAAAAATGAAAGAATAATTGAAGGCTATACAAAATGAAATAAAGGAAAATATACAGGGATCCAACAATGAAGGGAAGAAAACTGGAACTCAAATCAACAATTTGGAACAGAAGAAGAAATAAATATCCAACCAGAAGAAAATTAAGAAACAGACATTTAAAAAAAAATGAGGATAGGCTGAGGAACCTCCAGGACAACTTTAAACACTCCAACATCTGAATCATAGCTGTGCCGGAAGGGGAAGAAGAGCAAGAAATTGAAAACTTATTTGAAAAATAATGAAGGAGAACTTCCCTAATCTGGTGAAGGAAATAGACTTCCTGGAAGTCCAGAAGCTCAGAGAGTCCCAAAAATGTTGGACCCAAGGAAGCACACACCAAGGCATATCATAATTACATTACCCAAGATGAAAGATAAAGAGAGAATCTTAAAAGCAGCAAGAGAAAAGGAGACATTTACCTACAAAGGAGTTTCCAAAAGTCTATCAGCTGATTTCTCAAAAGAAACTTTGCAGGCAAGAAGGGGCTGGAAAGAAGTATTCAAAGTCATGAAAGGCAAGGACCTACATACAAGATTACTCTATCTAGCAAAGCTATCATTTAGAATGGAAGGGCAGATAAAGTGCTTCCCAGAAAAAGTCAATTTAAAGGAGTTCATCATCACCAAGCCCTTATTATATGAAATGTTAAAGGGACTTATCTAAGAAAAAGAAGATGGTCAAAAGTATGAACAGTAAAATGATGACAAATTCATAACTATCAACAACTGAACCTAAAACAAAAATAAAAACAAACAAACTAAGCAAACATCTAGAACAGGAACAGAATCACAGAAACGGAGATCACATGGAGGATTATCAGTGGGGAGTGGAAGGGGAGGAATGAGGGGGAAGGTACAGGGAATAAGAAGCATAATTTGTAGGGACAAAATAGATGGGGGGTGAGGTTTAAGAATAGTATAGGAAATAGCCCTGGCTGGTGTAGCTCAGTGGATTGAGTGAGGGCCTGCGAACCAAAGGATCGCGGTTCGATTCCCAGTCAGGGCACATGCCTGGGTTGCCAGGCCTGTTCCCGGCAGGGGACATACAAGAGGCAACCGCACACTGATGTTTCTCTCCCTCTCTCCTTCCCTCCCCCTCTAAAGATAAATAAATAAAATCTAAAAGGAAAAAAAAATTAAAAAAGCAATAAAACTTCCCTTAAAAAAAAAAAAAAAGAATAGTATAGGAAATAAAGAAGCCAAAGAACTTATATGTACAACCCATGGACATGAACTAAGGAGGGGTATGCTGGAGGGTGGAAGGGTTCAGGGCAGAGGAGGATAAAGGGGATAAAAATTGGGGCAACTGTAATAGCATAATCAAAATGTACTTAAAAAAAGAACTTTTTCTATTGTTAGAATGTCAACTTTTTGTATAGCAAGATATTATCAGCACTCGCTGGCAGACCAAAATAAAGGCTATACAAACAGTGGTTTATAAAGAAATGGTAACATAATGTTAACGATGATAAAAATTAATCTCCTAAATTGAGAAACTTTCAAAGTAGAAAAATATTGCAAACTTTACTCCAAGATTGTTAAATTAAACAATAAAGCCAAACTCAATTATTATTGGTTTAGAGATTTTTTTTTAGTTTGAGATATAATTCACATGTCATAAACTTTGCCACTATAAAGCGCATACAATTTCAGGGTATTCATACATTACAATGTCGTGTAACAATGACCATTAATCCCAGCATGTAATTTTCATAATTAAAACAAAACTTCATGCCCATAAAGAGCTGGTCTCTATTCCCTCCCTCCCTTCTCTGAAAACAACTAGTCTTTTTGTTTTTATAAATTTGTATATTCTGGACATTTCCTGTAAATATAATCAGATAGTATGTTACCTTTTGTGTTTTGTTACTGCATTTAGCATGATATCTTCAAGGTGCAAGTATGTTACAGCATATATCAATACTTCATTGCTTTTTATGTTGAAGAATATTCTATTGCATGGATATTGCGGGGGCCCCTGTCCTGGGCACCAGATGTGGGGGGCTCCGCCCGAAGAGCCCCATCCTCCCATCATGGATGAAAATAAAAACTACCAAGACATCTTCTGCTTGGGGAGGAAAGGGGTCAAACTCTCAGAGGAGAATGACCCAGAGCCCCATCCTCACTAGACTTTTATTGGGCTCAAGTACACGGGAATACAGGTATGTCAGGCGACAAGGATCAAACAATGGTTAACATTTCAAAGAAATCTGAGGGCTTAATCTGAGCCAGTGTTTGTCAGGAAAGGGGGTTGCCAAACTTCGGGAGACATACTCATTTCCTCCTCGGACACTTATCACCTAAGTGAGAGCACTCTTAGCAAAGCAGGTTTCACAGGACTTTAGGAATTCTTTCTTATGCCGATCACCCAGGGAGCCATCCTGGCCGGTACAGGGCTGCACCGCTCACCCCCACAGTTTCAGGCTTTAAGCCGATTAGGAAGCAGGAGACATCTCCCAGATGGAAATGAGGACTCGGGCTATATCAGAATAGCCAGGGGGCAAGGGCCCATCACATCCTCTTTGCTGCAGCCCCCCGAGTCCTTCCATGAGGTCGTGTCTGGCTTAGGTTGCCCCTCCCACCAGGAGTCTTACCCGTCATTGACTGCCAACCAAGCATTGGGGCCAGAGATGGGTGAGGCAGCAGCAGCACTCCTGCCAGGGAGATAAGCTTTGTCTTCTTAGTAGGTCACGTCCTTGTGACAGAACAGACCCAGATGAAGTGGGTCCCTTGGGCTCTTACACAGCCCACCATGGGGTGAGGGTTACAACTCCTGAAACCAGGCTGAACGGTCCACAACAGGATATTACACATTATATTTATCCAATCATTAGTTGATGGAAATTTGTGTTGTTTCTATTTTTTGTTATTTAAATCATGATATGATAAATATTAATGTATGTTTTTATATGAACATAGTTAAAAATCACCTGGGTTTCTACATAGGAGTAGAATTGCTGAATCATATGGTAATTTCAAAATAATAGTTTTAATTGAAATAATACAAATAAATATTTACAATGTTGAAAATGGGACAAAAGACATAAGAGTATGCAATTTTCCCACATATAGCATTTTACTCACCAAAAATAACAAGCTAATTGATAATTGGTAGAATGGTATTTACATTTGTGTTTTTTTTTATTTATGTATTTTTAATGACCAAGGATTTAGTGTGACATATTACTCAGATATTGGTCATATTAAGTCCATGTTAAATTCCAAGAAAATAACCAATGTGGGCTCAAAATAGCTAGATAATACAGAAGTAGGTATGTTATGCACCTAATAATCATGATATATCAATATCTGAATACAAAGGTCTTATTTCTGAGAAAATCAATTTATTTTAAATGAACTAATATGCAAACTGTTCAGTAAGAAAATCCCTGTTTTATGTTCTAGTAAAATCTGATTGACCTTCCTTTACTTTTCTAAATAATTTTTATTAAAACATTTCCTGTCATCTATTGAACATAGCATGTTTTAATCAAAGAAGTTTAAAGTAAGAGCCTGGAGAAAGATCCTCTAATTTAAAAACAGAAGTAAAAAGAAGGTACATGGATTGTGTATTAATACATCATTTTCTGATAAAAATTACCCTTCTTCCAGAGAAAATCTCCTTTCGTAATATCCATTAATCACTTTTTCTCCTCCTCATAGTGCTATTTTCCCTCACTGAGTCTTCCCCAATGCCTTTCTCTTCTTTCTTTCTTTTCAGTCATCCAATTGTCCATTATAAGAAAATAGTTTTTACCTTGTCTAATATTTACTGAGTCTTCTCTGTGTTCCTGACTATTTATGAAAAGTTCCTGGATACAGAAAAATGTTGGGTATGCAAGAAGTCCAAAATAAGAGATAATTCTTGACTTACTGTAAATATTATATATATACATAAATATCAGATAAGGACATGAGATAACATGCATTTTTGAAAACAAACAAATAAGATATATAACTGGATTAGGAAGATGCAGTTTCAGAGAAGATTGAGAATAGTATTGAATAAGTAAATCATAGAGGAGTGACTATCTTAATATGTCTTCAAGTATATTCTGGGAGAGTTCCCATTTTACCAAATTTTATCAACTAACGACTTACCAAGAGAATAAAGTACCCAGAACCCCGAAACATAGAGCAGGTTAATGGAATGAAAAATAAGAAAACACCTAACTTAAGTAATTCCTTTATGGAAAGAAAGACTCCCTAGTAACATAAAAATGGTCAGATAAAATTCAAAATGTTAGTAACAAAATGTTTGAGCAGTGGATCCTCCAAGTGATATGCATTCAACTTTAGCCATCACATAAATTAAGTTTTTATATGATTATGTAATATGGAAAAAAGAGGTGAAGTGGCCCAATGTGAAGAGGTAGACATAAGAATATGTAGTGTGAATATAAGGTTGTAGGAGGGGATGAAAAAATTAAATTCATGGGTTTGAGAAAAAGACTTGAGTAATGAAATCATGTGAAACAGAGTTAATGAGTTGGGAGAGGGCCAGTTAATATTACACCTAATTAGTTTGGATTTGATATTACATTTAATCATGACACTTTCCTTGGACCCTGATGATCAGATGACTAGTGTGTGGAAAGTCAGATATGGGATTTAATATACAAGTGTCTATAGCCTATAATTAATTACATATTATGATATGACAAAAATGGGAGAGACAGATTTGAGGTTTGTCTATAAATAAGTCTTAATTGTAATCATTATGATAGACACATCTCTAAAAGCTTTGCTAGACCAGTGGTACCTTTGTCCTCTTAGAATTTATTACTAATCTGTCCCTCTAGTGTTTAAAAATCTCTAGAATCTCATAAAATGAAACCTAAACTGCTTTATGAGTTGTTCTTTCTTGTAATACTAATATTTCTACTTTAATACTCCTTGCTGAATAACAAAACTCTTTGTTACATGATATCATATAACCTTTTAATAAATATTTCAATGTAGATATGACCTTTTTTGAAGCCTGAGATGTTGAGTGTTTTATTTAAAGTCACAAAGTCATTCAACCATAGTCAAACCTAGAACTCAGAGATTCAGAAGCTGGTCCTTCTAAATAAAAAAAATATTCCCCACTCTGCATAAGTGCATGGGAGAACCCTGTACATGGCACAAATGGAATGAACATACATCCCATGGGAAATTGTTCGGTAACAAATGTGCAATAGGCAAAAACAGCACTTGGTGGGTATTTCCTACCCCAAACCATCAGCAAATGAAAATAAAAACACATGTATGCATATGTAAATTAGTAATATAAGATGCTATTTTTAAATTTTTTCCTACATTCCAGGCATTAAATCAATATATGATATATATTTTCTTATTTAAATCTCATAACAACTTTATTGGAAACTGAAGCTGAAATGAATGATATATATATTCATAATTTTAATATGTAATTATTAATAGATTTTCTGAAGAATCAGTACCCAATTAGGTGTATCTACTCCTCTTTAATAAAATATATTTTGAAAAAATGTGAATCTTAGAATGTAATCATTATATATGTATGTATATGTATAAATACCATATATATTACCCACAAATAAATGAGGAATTACATTGGACAAAACATGATCACTATGACACAGAGATACACCACACAGTATTTAACTAATATATATAATCCATATATTATCTATATATGTATGTATGTGTGTATGTGTGTGTATATCTACATATCTATATCTATCTATCTATCAATCACTGTAGAAAGCATTACATTTGCCTTTTTAGACTATGCATTTATTTTGAGAGAAGCCATTAAGAAGATAAAGGGTTATTGGTTAGTTAAGGCAGATAGAAAATTTAATGCAGAGTGTCCTTCCCATGATTTTAATCCAGCACATTCTATGTATGTCATGTTTCTACATTACACAGTAATCCAGTGAACTATGGGAAATTATACAAGGAAGAGGGGTAATTATACAAGAAAATGTATCCTAAAGTAACACTCGTTATCCCATCTCCATGTAATCAACTTCGGGTGTTTCTGGTAACATAGAAAATGATTTTTGATACTCAAGAAAACCTTTATAATTACATTTTAGGTACTTGTTTCAATTGCCTATTTCATCAAACCTATAGCCCCAGTGTTACAAAACTGTAAAATTGACTGATTTGAGCCATGGCTACATTCTCCTACTGCCAATCAGATGTTGAAGGTGCTAATGAACTGTGAAATGGCCAAAGGCAGGCAGCCAGAGGAAAAAAGAAAAGCCACAAACCTGGATCACCACAAAATAAGTAATTAGTCACTGAATAATGGGGAATTCAACTACATTAAACCTCTACCTGCTTCCTACATTAAATCTCTATCTGCTGCATGTATTTTATATAAAAATCTGCTAGAAATGTCGTTCAAAATCCATTTTCTGATGTTCTAAAGATTTTGTCCATTACACTGATAATAGATGAAAGTATGTACTAGGAATATTTGATATAGATTAAGAATGGAAAAAATGGACAGTTTCTCCACAAAAGATGGATCATTAGATGTTAGAGTAGATTTAAGTATTTTTGACAGTGACCAGAGGGGAGAGGGGAGGGAATTTCAGGGGAAAAGGGGGAAGGTTTACAGGAACAAGTATAAAGGACACATGGATAAAAACTATGGGGGGGGGTGGAAATGGGAGGGAGGTGGGGAGGGCTGAGGTGGTGGGCTGGGGTGGGAGTAAAAGGCAGAAAACTGTACAAGATCAACAATTAAAATAAAAATTAAAAAATAAAAAATTTTAAAAAGTAAATATTTTTGCAAGTTATCCTATTCCAAATTATAGAATATATTCTCTACATAGATATACAGCTAATTTGTACTAAGATTATAGTGCTTTAGCCCAACTCTTCTTATCAATGGAGAATCTTTATTGTACTAATTTTGAATATTTTCTGTGACCCTATTGATAGGGTCCCTATTTAGGGTTCCTTCTGTGACCCTAAAATGTGTAACATTTTCAGTTGTATATTCATTGGTTTGTGATTAATTTCAATTTTATCAGGCTTGAGTTTGGAAAAATAGCCAAATGTAATTTGGTGTTATGTATGTGTGTATGTATGCAAATGTGTGTGCATGCAAATAATTTTATTTCATGGTACTAAATAAACCAAATAGGAGAATGTGGAATATGGATTGTAATTTTATATACATAATAAATATAAATATGAATATATAAGATGGCTCTTTGGCAGTAAGTGCTTTCTGTTTAACTGACTCAAGAATCATTTTCATAAAATCAATAATATTATAATTTTTAGATAGAATTTAGAATCTGGAAAAGTATTTGAAAATATTCTGGTTCTTATTATTTCCTACTCTGAGTGTTTTCTGGCTTTCAAATAGAATCTTTTTCTTTTCTCTTTTCTTTTCCTTTTTTGTTAGCTTGAGAAGATGTGTTCTGTGTATCTCTTTATCATCTTGGAACTCATGAAAAAGAAAAGTAATACATGTCCACTTCTCTTTCCGTTTTTTTCCCTAAAATTGCAGGTTTTCTTTTTTTCCTAGACTTTTGAAAATGTAACTGGTAACTGTGTTTACACCATCTCCTTATCAAGATTTTTAGGAACAAAATAATAAAGAGGACATGCAACTTTATTTGGATATGATCTTAATATTTTAGTCCAATATTACAGTTGTGTCAATATAGCAATATAAACTAATTACTTCATGAACTGCTGTAGGCACTCTCAAAAATCTGTGATAATATAAGTTTGATTGTCCAGGAACCCACTTTTAAACATTGTTTTATTTGCATTGTCAGAACCATGCAATAAAATGGTTTATTTTTAATGTGTTTGAGTTAAACTCTTTTCTAACTTATTGTGATTATTTCTAAAACTTCTTCCAGGGAATTTATAGCTCTCCCTCAATAACAAGATTCAAAATGTTGGAGTGTTTATTTTTACATTGGTCACTATTACTGGAATCATTTTTTTCTTCTTAGTCCTTTTAATATTACTTTAAGATTGTCTCTCACTTTTCTTGGTTCTCATAGTTTCTTCTTTTTTGAGATATTATCTTATTAGACTTTAATTGTTATATTCTAGAAAGTCCCTTTAAAACAAAGCATGATCTTCATCTTGATATTTTTGGTATTATTATTATTATTATTACTACTAGTAGTAGTGATAGTAGTAGTAGTAGTTGTAGTAGTATTTTTACTTCTACTACGGCTATACTTACTGAGGTGTCATTACAAAGTTTCCTCAGACTGCCAAACTCATCTGTAGCCTCTAAAATATTTAACTGTATATTATTAGATTCATCTCCCTGGACACATCTAATTTTTTTTTTTTTTTTGAATGTAGGACCTGAATTCAGGCATGTCAGCTCCACATGGGTGCAGAATCTGTGATATCATGTGTTCTCACAGCTTGAGAATTCCCTTTTGGATCAGCCATCATTACAGATTGAGAAGTTGCTCAGAGAGGCCCCAAAATAAGACATTCAGATCAGGAAACGGAGATGGGGTGAGTGGTGGAATAATGATTTTGCAGTTCCCATGGGTAGTGAGACTTCATTGTATTTATGTAAGACCCTCTAGTACTCACTCAGAAAGACTGCATCTCCTGTTTTTTTGTTTGTTTTACTTTAATCTACTTTCCACTGATTTCTGTGTCTTAAAACTGATGATGCCTTGAGACTGAATTTATAGAATTTAATCATACTTTTAATAACTTATGACTTACTTGGGTTGTTCTGCTAAATTTCTCTTTTCTTAAAAAATTGCAAAGCTTTACCAAAAGTTTGCTTTTATAAGGGATTTCTTTTGGTGCAATGAAATTATTTCTTTAATTATGGTAGTAGTTATATAGCTCTATGCATTTATCTAAATTCATAGAACTGTAAGTAAAAAGTACATTTTAATATATTTACATTTATAAAATAATCATTAAATGTATACTTTCAAAATTCCGAATATGCTACCATATAATTTTGATGTTTCTATCTAATATCTGAGAGATCAAGGAAATATGGAATCAGAATTATCAATGTCACCTTTTGCTTTGGTATATAAGCTTCAAGAAGACAAAGGTATTTGCTTGTTTAAGGCTTTGTCCTCAACCAACATATTATAGGTCCTTAAGAAATTTTGAATGAACAAATAAATTCTTAAATATTATGTTATACAAAGTAATACCAGAATATATGAAATGGCCAATTTCACTGGTCAAATACCAAACCTGCTGTTGAAGAATATATACAGTTTATTGTATTTGTGTATTATAAATTATAAAGATACACAATAGGTACAGGTATCTATCTATCTATCTATCTATCTATCTATCTATCTATCATCTATCTATCTATCTATCTTTAAGGAGCTGACCACACTCTTTCACAATGTGGCCCTCATCCAGTACATATTTTCTGAGTTCCCCTTTTTTTCTTTTTACACATTTGACACATATTTACTAGTTTCTATCATCTATCAGATAATATACTTGTCCCACAGTATTTGAATCATAATAGAATTTCAGGTTCATTCTTCAGAAATCTTGATTTTTATCAAGATTAATTTTTTGTCTGTTACTACTTTCAGTTATACTCAAATAATATTCATGTCTAGTGTGTTCATAACTTACCATAAATGAAGTAAAGACATAGATTGGTTAAGACATGTTAACTTGTCTACCATCACAAAACTAAGATAGCTTTAGATTCAAACCCATCCTTCTAACTGCAAACTATTCATTTTTGCTATTACCCTATGTTCAGATAACCCCCTCTCAAACTATTCAAATAGGAATGCGCTCACTCTACACGTCTCTGGCTATAATTTGTTTTCATTGTTTTTAATATCAACCCTTCCAAAAAGACTTTATCTTTCCTTCATCTAAATTCCCATTTTACTTACAGTTTAGCTTAATGAAACACTGCATTGCATCTACTAAATTCCTATCATGTGCAAGAACAAAGTATTTCTCATGGAGGCTAGACATGACATTATCAATTCATTTAATAATGAGTAATATGATTGGTTTACCATGGTTTAGAACTATGTATTTCCCAATATTATGCCTTACTTTAAATATTGTAGCCATTAGTATGGTCAGGCTTACATTTTTAAATAACCTTTTAAAAATTTTAGAGCATTTTTAGATTCAAAGCAAATTAAACAGAGCATGGATTTTTTTTAATATCTCCCATTTCCCCACACATGCGTAGTCTCCCATACTATTGATACCTCCCTCCCAGGAGTGGTATATTTATTATAATGATGAACCTAAGGATACATTATTATTACCCAAAGTCCATGGTTTACATTATGGGTCACTCAGTGTTGTACATTCTATGGGTTTGGGCAAATATATAAGGACATGTATCTGTCATTACAGTACTACACAGAGTAGTTTCACCACCTTAAAAATCCTCTGTGCTCCACCTAGTCATTCTTTCCTCTCCCCCAAACCCTGGCAAACATTTATCTTTCTACTGTCCATAGTTTTGCCTTTTCCAAAAGGTCATATAATTGGAAACACATTTTTTTACATTCTTTTTTTAATATATTTTATTGATTATGCTATTACAGTTGTCCCATTTCTCCCCCATCATTCCCCTCCACCCTACACACCCTCTCCCACCCACATTCCCCCCTTTAGTTCATGTCCATGTGTCATAAGTTCTTTAGCTTCTACATTTCCCATACTATTCTTGCCCTCTCCCTGTCTATTTTCTACCCACTATCTATGCTACTCATTCTCTGTACCTTTTCCACCTCTCTCCTCCTCCCACGCCCCTGTTACTAACCCTCCATATGATCTCCATTTCTGTGGTTCTGTTCCTGTTCTAGCTGTTTGCTTAGTTTGCTTTTGTTTTAGGTGTGGTTCTTAATAGCTGTGAGTTTGCTGTCTTTTCACTGTCATATTTTTATCTTCTTTTTCTTAGGGAAGTCCCTGTAACATTTTATATAATAAGGGCTTGGTGATGATGAACTCCTTCAACTTGACCTTATCTGAGAAGCACTTTATCTGTCCATCCATTCTAAATGACAGCTTTGCTAGCATACAGCCTTTTCAGATTGGATTCTTTCAGTAGTAACATGCAGTTAAATTTCCTTCATATATATTTTATGGCTTGATAGCTTAGTTCTTTTTAGCTCTTAATAATTATCTGTTGTCTGGATGTACCACTATTTATCCATTGTCCTATGGAAGGACACATTGGTTCCTTACAAGTTTTGGCAATTATGAATAAAGCTGCCATAAGGCTTACATTTTTAAAGTAAACACCTTGCCCTGGCTGGTATGGCTCAGTGGATTGAGTGCCAGCGTATGAAATAAAGGGTCACCAGTTCAATTCCCAGTCTAGGGCACATGCTTGGGTAGGGGGCCAGTTCCCAAGTACGAGGTATATGAGAGGCAACCATACAATGATATTTCTCTCCCTCTCTCCCTCCCTTCCCCTCTCTGAAAATAAATAAATAAAATCTAAAATAAACATCTTATCCTGTTCCCTTAACCAAATTGGTGTACATATTACTTTAAATATTTCAATATGTAGATAGAAATATCATTTCAACTTTCATATATGTGTTTCAGAACTAGAAAAATTAGATTAATATCAGTCACAGTGTTACAATATGAGCTGTTTGAAAACCAATCATGTTTGATCATTGGAAACTTTTTTCTTTTGAACTGACACTAGACAAATGAATATGAAGATTCATGGATATGCTTACCCAATCACGCACTTTGTCAACCAGCATTCCCACTTAGTAAATTCTTGGCATCCACATGAGTTAATACAATCACTTATTTTGGTATATTAAGTGGAAAAAGAAAAAAAGTCTCTGAGCAAAGAAACCTCAATTAATTTAAAAGATAAAATAATAGGCTCTAAAATAACAACTGCATTTTAACCAGTAAGTTCATTAAACATTTTCTCAAACTCATAACCATTATTTTGCTTAGTCAGATGTTTTCTCAAAGGAGAGTTCATTCATTTTAACTGCTTAAAATACATGATGAATGAAGCAATTTGCTGCTTTATTTACATTTTACCACTGACAATATTTTATTAAAAACACTATCACAAAAGAGCACATTGTTACAAATCAGTGCTCACTATCTAGGGCAATGCCTTGTTTTACATTTAAAACTTAAGAGTTATGTTTGTGAATGATACAGACTAAGATGTCCCTAGAAATTACTAGAATACTCTGTTACAAAATTAATATATATTCATTGTTTAACATAAACACAAGCACAAATACAGATTAGAGATCTGTTTTACAGTAATGATTTCCTTCAGAGGTAACTGAAAATTGCAATATTTATAATAAAGAGAAATTATACTGTATTAAAATGAGATGTATAGTACTGAATTTTTCTTAGTTATTTTAAGTTTATGTGAGAAAAGATAAATCAAAACTGATTATCTATAATTTCTAAAACACCATTATCAATCACTCTTATTTTTCCATCCAAAAATAATTTTCTTGTTTTTGTTCAGTAGGGTTTACAAAATACATTCATTATTGACCATTATTTCCCAATGAATTAATAAATATGCACATGCAATTTCTTACTACTATCCACACACCCCTAATTTCTGGGAAATATTGCATTACTTGCACATTAAATTTTTAAAATGTTAAGTGAATAACCAGATAAAGAGAAAATCAGTGTATTGTTAATGGGATAACATTTTATTTTCAGGGTAGCTCATAATAAAGTTTCTGTAATATTAGATTTACCCTTAACTTCCTATTAATTATAAGTGTTTTAAGATGGTTTTCTTGAGTTTTCCAATAATGTTATCATCTGTTAATGGTGAAAGTCACATCATTCTGAGTGTTTTCTTCTCATTCCTTTACATTCTCTTATTTCACAGACTAATAGTACAATCTCAAAGAGTATCTTTGCAATGGCAACCCTATCTTATTTTCGCAGTGCTTTTAATGTATCTTAATTAAAATGACATGCTGGAGATTACTGTTGAATAGCTTATAAATAAATAATTTGTTTTATTCTTAGTTTGGTAAGAATTTTTTAATAAAAAATAAGTGTTGAGATTTGTAGAGATTTTTTGCAAGATTTATTAGGGAGATCATAATTGTTTTTCTTTAATCAGTTTACATGAGTAATTATATTAATAAATTTTCTTATATTAAACTGAGATAACTGTATGATAATGGTCATAAAATACATTATTCTTTTAATAATATTTTTATAAATAATAGTATTATTTTAATAACACTGTGTTTTATTTGATAGTCTTGTATTACGGATTTTCACATCTATCTTGGTATAAAATTGTATTTTCTTGAATATTATCCTTGCTCAGCTTTTATTTTATTTTTTAATTATATTTTATTGATTATGCTATTACAGTTGTCCTAATTTTTTCCCCTTTACCCTCCTCCACCAAGCAGGCCCACTCCCTCAGGCAATCGCTATGCCATTGTTTGTGCCCAGGGGTCATGCATATAAGCTCTCTGGCTACTCCCTTTCCTATACAGTACTTTACATCCCCATGGCTATTCTGTAACTGCCTCTCTGTACTTTTTAATCCCCTCAACTCTTCACACATTCCTTCACACACTCTTCCCATCAGGCAACCATCAAATCACTCTCTGCATCCATGATTCTGTCTCTGTTCTCCTTGTTTGCTTAGTTTGTTTTTTAGATTCAATTGTTGATAAATATATAATCATTACTATTTTATTGTTCGTAGTTTTGATCTTCTTTTTCTTAAGTAAGTCCCTTTAAAATTTCATATCAGAATGTTTTGGTGATGGTGAACTCCTTTAGTTATTTCTTGTCTGGGTAGCTCTTTATATGTCCTTTGATTCTAAATGATAGCTTTGCTGGGTAGAGGAATCTTGACTGTAGGTCCCTGCTTTTCATGACTTTGAATATTTCTTGCCAATCCCTTCTAGCCTGCAAAATTTCTTTTGAGAAATGAGCTGACACTCTTATGGGAGCTACCCTGTAGGTAAGTAACTTCTTTTCTCTTGCTGCTGTTAAGATTGTCTCTTTATCTTTAACCTTTGACATTTTAATGATGATGTGTCTTGGAGTGGGCCTCTTTGCATACATATTGTTTGGGATTCTCTGTGCTTCCTGAACTTGCATGTCTATTTCCTTTACCTAAAAATTTGGGAAGTTTTCTTTCATTATTTTTTTCAAATAGATTTCCAATTTCTTGCTTTTTCTCTTCTCATTCTGGCACCCCTATAAGGCAATGTTGGACCTCTTGAAGTTGTCCCAGAGGCTACTTACCCTATCCTCATTTTTAAAAAAATGTTTTTCTTCTTGTTCTGATTGGTTGTTTTTTGCTTCTTTATGTTCTAAATCATTGATTTGATTATCAGCTTTATACACTCTACTATTGTTTCTCTGTAAATTGGTCTTTATTTTAGTTAGTTTGTACTTCATTTCTGACTGTATATTTTTTATGCTGTTGAGTTCCTCACTAAGTTCTTTGAGCATCCTTATAACCACCGTTTTGAACTCTTCATCTATGGATCACTTGTCTCCATTTTGTTTAATTCTTTTTCTGGAGTTATGAGCCATATTTCTTTGTCTCATCATTTTGGCAGCCTCCCTGTATTTGTTTCTATGTAGTAGGTAAAGTTGCTATGACTCCTTGTCTTGGTAGTGTGGCTTAATTTAGTAGGGTCCAGTGGCACAGCCTTCCCCATCACCCAAGCTGTTTACTTGAGGTGTGACATTTTTGTGGGCTGAGTACACCCTTCTCTTGTAGTTGACCCTTGGTTGCTATTGGCAGGTCCATGTGAGGGAGTTACCCAGGCCAGTCAGCTGCAAGGGCAGGTGGTGGTGCTCTGATGTAGTCAGTAGCTGTCCACTAGGTGCTTTGGCCCTGGGATTTCCTGCCTGGGGCCATCTTGCATGAACTATAATACAATCTGAGATGGCTGCTACTTTGTGCTGGGCTTGGATGTTCCCAGGCAAAGCCAAGCTGTTAATCTAGGCTGGCTGCTGCTAGTGCTGGGCCTGGGATCACTTAACAAGAGGTGCAGGGCTGGGGCTGGAGGCTCACTGAGGCTGGCTGGTGCTTGTTTGAGATGTTAGGAAGTTGTGAAGTATGAGCCAAGACCAACCAGCCGTTCATATGGAAAAGCATCTTGGGTGGGCCTGTAAGTTGCATGGGTGAATTCTCTGGGATCCCCAGGGCAGGGCAAAAGTGTTAGCCAGGTTGATGTTAGCCAGTCTTAGATATGACACCCACCTGCCTGCTTTGTGGCTATGTGGAGGGAGAGCTCAGAAAAGAGACAAGGCCTTGCTCACCTTTCTGTCTGGGAAAAAGCTGTCTCTCAGCCCTAGCCTTGATGCTTGACACTTCGGTTTCTCCCTGTATGCCACTGGTGTTTTTCATGCTGCTACCCCAGTGCTGGAGCTCAGAGGGAGTGAACCTGAGTAAGTCTGTGTGTGGGTTCTTTAAGAGGAACTGCTTGGGGCTCCAGAAGTTTCTTCCTCTTAATCAGTCCCCACTGGGTTTTGCAGCCTGGAATTTTGCAGATTCATCTTCCTGGAACTGGAACCATGGGCTGGGATTCTGGTGTGGGGTTTGGATTTGTGGTTGTGTGAGGAGGTGAGTTATGTTTACCTATGCTGCCATCTTCCTTGTTCAGCTTTTAAATTAGTGTTATGATAGTTCCATAAAATTTACTAAATAACTTCATATCTCTTGTTCTTGCCCCAGCCCCTTCTGTCTTCAAGAGAACATTTACTTAACAGAGAATTATTTGTTTATTGGCATTTGGTTAGAACTAAACTACTGCTCTTAGTGTTCTTGATAAGGAAATATGGCTACTACCAATCCCACCACCCCCAGCTACTGGTAACCAGCATTCTACTCTCTGTTTTGACAAGTTCAGTTTTTTTTTAGATTCAACATATTCAGGTGATATCATACAGTAAGTATTTGTCTTTTTGTCTGGAATATTTCACATAGCCTAATACTCTCAAGGTCCATCTGTGTTGTTGCAAATGGCAGGGTATCCATCTTTCTTGCAGCTGTATCATAGTCTGTGTTTTGTATATGCAATCACATCTTCTTTATCCATTCATCAATTGACACTTCAGTCATTTTCATATCTTGGGTTTTATTAATAATGTTGCAATAAACATGGAAGTACAAGTATATTTTCAAGATCCTGCTTTCAGTTACTTTGGATATATACCTGGATGTTGAGTTGCTGGATTTTAAGGTAGTTCTAATTTTAGTTTTTTAAAAAATCCATGTTTCCACAGTGGCTACATCAATTTACATTCCCTTCAAATTGTCAATTTCTTAGATATGTGTTCAATCATAGTGGATTTGTCATCTTCTCTTTGAAGTCTTATAAGGATTAACTTTTATATTTTGATGCTATTGTTAGTGTATCATGGTTTATTTATTTTCATATATTCTTTCTTGGTAGATTATACCTTTAATAAATATAAAATATTTATCTTTATTCTTATGAATTTTACCTTTAATTTGATTTCTCAGAAACTAATATCTTGCACCATATTGACTCATATGCCTTTCCTTATTTATTTTTACCCAACCCTCCAGTTTTATTTTGTTTAGTATGCATGTGTGCCTTTTGTGCCTTTTGATATGCTTGGGATGTTTTTTCTACCTGACAAGTCCTTTTTCAGTTTGAGGTAGGATAATGTTTTAGCTTGAATACCTCAGATTTTCCATTGTACCCATTTTTATTCCTATCTATTTATATTATGCCACAGTTCACATTTAATTTATAAAATGCCTGGCTGTTGATTATATATATATCATGTGCTGCTATAATTCTATGGGAATTGATTATATTTGATATCTTATCATATTGATTTTATTTCCTTTGGTGTTAATCTATTCATTGAACTTGCTGTCTTTATTCACAGGCTGGATTTCTAAAGTGATGCTTTTTATTTGTTTTTCCATTGGTTGTCAAATAATCTTTAATTGAAACATCTTTGTTGTTCTTAACTAGCTGGGCATTTCCTTGCACTACTGTTGATGACATCTGTGATGTCATAAGGGTGGCAGCCATCAACATTGCTGCCCACATACAGGGCAGTCCCCAAGATCTCCTTAATTGTTTCAGAAAATTATTTGGAAGATTGCCTTGATACTTCAGATTTCCTGTTAACTTTTGTGTCCATTTCTGCTTCTGGTGATTTTGCATACCCTGGTGAGGAAAGTTTGGTCAAGGGTAGCAGGACTTCATCCAGGACCTTCCTGGCCTTCCCAGAGCCAGTACTGGTTGAATGACCTGGCTATTATCACTGTGATTCTTACCAAGTCCCTGGTCACCATACCATTTCTTATACCTCTTCTCTAAATGTGTATGTACTACATTTTTTTTGTTCATCCAGTAATGAGCACCTAGGTTGCTACCATATCTTGGCTACTGTAAATAATGTTGCCATTAACACGGGGTGTATGTATCCAGTTAGAGTTTTCATTTGGTCAGATGAACGCCCAGAAGTGAAATTGTTGGATCATATGATAGTTCTATTTTTAATTTTTTTAAGGAACTTCTATATTTTCCATAGTAGCTACAGCAATTTACCTTCCTACCACCAGAGGACAAGGGTTCCCTTTTCTCCATATTCTTACCAACATATGTTATTTCTTTTCTTTTGGATAATTAGCCATTCTGAGAGGTATGAGGAAGTATGAGGTAATATGTCATTTGGTTTTGTCTGACATTTCCCTGATTATTAGTGATGCTGAGCATTTGTTGGCCATCTCTATATTTACTTTGGAAAAATATCCAGTCAGATCCTCTGCCCATTTTTAATTTTTTAAAAATTTTATGAAAAGCGGAGGAAGATGGCGGCGTGGTAGGAGGGAACAGACCCTATTCCCCCTCTGCACACGGGAGAAAAACCAAATCAAACTTTGAAAGACCAAAACAGACAAGGAACAGTAACACAGCATATTGGAGAATAAGAGGTCGGAAATTGTAGCGGACACTGAAAAACAAGCGGTAAGGAGAGCTCTTCTGAACAATACGAGCCCAGGGTTCCAGCGCGCGGAGAGCGGGGCGGCTGAGGCCCCGGCCTGGCGCTCCGCCAAGCCTGCCCCAGGGCCCTGGGGAGGGAGCTGGGTCAGCCGCTGAACCGGCTGGGAGATCTCAGGGGCCACCGTGCGACTGTGCCCGAGCAAAAGTGGGTGCCCCTCGAGGGAGCGAAAGTGGGTGCCCCGCACCAGGTCACTGCGCGACTTTGAACCGAGTTTTCGTGGTCGCCGGGCAACTACGAAACAGAGGCGCGGGCGAAGTGAGACAACTGCATGAAAATAGACACCCCCAGGGGACCGCACACGGTCGCGGGCTAGTGGACACTCGTGAAAACATAGGCGCGGGCCGCTGGAGACAGCTGTGGAGCCAGAGGTGCAAACGCGGACAGCTCAGGCCCAAGCCGGATAGCAGCTGGAACGCAGGCCCCTCTCAGAAACAAAGGCAGGCAGCTGTGCCCGAACACTGAAAGCCTCCCAGGGACAAAGGCAGGCGGCTGTGCAGTGCGCACACACAAGGAGGCTCAGATCACACGCTGGAAACCCTGTGGGGAGAGGCGCCCACTAACGCTGGGATACATAGCACAGTGAGGACTGAGTTCTGAACACAGAGAAAAGCAATAAGATCACCCCTCCGCCATTGCAGCCAGCAAGACCAGAAAAACCGGCTGGCAAGTTTGAAAACAACAAGAGGGTGTTTTTTTTTTTTGGTTTGTTTGTTTGTTTGTTTTGTTTTGTTTTTTCATTTTTTCATTTTATTTTTTTAATATATTTTTATTTTTTATTTTATTTTTTTAAAAAATATTTTGTTGCGCTTTGCTTGTTCCTCCCCCCCCCCCGGCTGCTTATATTTGTGTGGGGGTGTCTGTGTGCGTGTCTCTTTTTTGTTTTGCCAGTTTGTTAGTGTCTTTTTGTTTGTAAGCCTGACTATCTATATGAGTTTTCAACTACTCCTCCTTCATTGTTTATATCTTCTTCTTTACTCCCCAACTCCTTTTGCCTCCCTTGAATTCCTTCTTCTCTTATGCCCTCTTCCTTTCTTTTCAATTTTATCTCTTCTACCTTCCTCTTATTTCCTCTTGCTTCTTTTTTTCATTTTTCCCCCTCTTCTTTTTGTAAATACCCACGAGTGAGACAAAACAAACAAACAAGCAAGCCTGAAACTGTGGGGAAAAACAAAAACAAAAACAAAAACGAGAGTTGGCCCCCAAAAGAGGGTATACCAGCTGATGAGACAGTGAAAGCGGTGAACAACAGGATACCCGAAGGAGAATCCACCACTGAATCTCACAGATATTCTACCACAGAAGGTCATACCACAAACCCAGGGAGTCAGAACAGATCAATTTAAGAAGTTGAGGCTAACAACAAGAGTCTTACAAACAATGGGAAGACAAAAGAACAATCCCCAAACGAAAGGAAAGGAGGAAGCTCAAGAAAGAATGCTAAATGAAACAGAGGCAACTCAACTATCAGATATCGAGTTCAAAGCAATGGTTGTCAGGAAGCTCAATGAGCTCTCAATGAGCTACCATAAACTACAGGGAAGTTATGATGAACTCACGGCAAACTATATCAACATGAAAAAGGAAATAGAAACTATCAACAAGGGCCAAGAGGAAATGAAGAACACAATCTCTGAACTGAAGAACACAGTAGAAGGAATGAAAAGTAGAATCGATGAAGCAGAAGATCGGATCAGCGAGTTGGAGGACAAAATAGAAAAAAACACTCAGAATGAGCAAGATAAGGAAAAGAGGCTTAGAAAGAATGAAGAGGGTTTAAGAGAAATGCAAGACAACATGAAACGGAATAACATTCGTATAATAGGGATACCAGAAGGAGAAGAACAAGAACAAGGGATAGAAAACCTGTTTGAAAAAGTAATGATGGAAAACTTCCCTCATTTGGTGAGAGAAAAAACCACACAAATCCAGGAAACACAGAGAGTCCCAATCAAAAGGAACCCAAACAGGCCCACTTCAAGACACATCATAATTAAAATGGCAACATTCCAAGACAAAGAGAGAATCTTAAAAGCAGCAAGGGAGAAAAAGGAAGTAACATACAAGGGGGCCCCAATCAGGTTAGCATCTGACTTCTCAATGGAAACGCTCCAAGCCAGAAGAGAATGGCAAGAAATATTCCAAGCAATGAGAACCAAAGGCCTGCAACCCAGACTACTTTACCCAGCAAGGCTTTCAATCAAGATAGAAGGCCAAATAAAGAGCTTCCCAAACAAAAGAAGTCTAAAAGAATACACCTCTACCAAACCAATGCTGCAAGAGATACTAAAGGGACTGCTTTAAGGGAAGAAAGGAAAAGACAGAGAGAGAAAGAGAGAGAGTAACACAGGTACGAAAATGGCAATGAATAATTACCTATCAATAATAACCTTAAATGTAAATGGATTAAATGCTCCAATCAAAAGACATAGAATAGCTGAATGGATAAGAAAGCATGACCCACACATATGCTGCCTACAAGAAACCCACCTCAGGACAAAAGACATACACAGGCTCAAAGTGAAGGGCTGGAAACAAATTTTCCAAGCAAATGGTCAGGAAAAAAAAGCTGGGGTAGCAATACTCATATCAGACAAAATAGACTTCAAAAGAAGGGCCATAAAGAGAGACCCAGAAGGTCACTTCATAATACTCAAGGGAAGAATCCACCAAGAAGACATAAATATTGTAAATATATATGCACCCAACGGAGGAGCACCTAAATACATCAAGAAAATCTTAGAGGACTTCAAGAAAGATATAGACAGCAACACAATTATAGTAGGGGATTTTAACACCCCACTGTCAAAAATGGACAGATCTTCCAAACAAAATATCAACAAAGATATTGTGGCATTGAACAACACTCTAGAGGAAATGGACTTAACTGATATATATAGAGCCCTTCATCCCAAAGAAGCTAAATACACTTTCTTTTCAAATGCACATGGAACATTTTCAAAGATAGACCACATGATAGGACACAAATCAAGCCTCAACAAATTCAAGAAAATTGAAATCATACCAAGCATTTTCTCTGACCACAAGGGACTGAAACTAGAAACGAACCCCAAGGAGAAAAACCCAAAACCCTCAAAATCATGGAGATTGAATAGCATGCTATTAAACAATGAATGGGTCAAGAATGAAATTAGGGAGGAAATCAAAAAGTTTCTGGAAACAAACGATAATGAACTCACATCGACCCAAAACTTATGGGACACAGCAAAGGCAGTCCTCAGAGGGAAGCTTATAGCGATACAGGCCTATCTAAAAAAGACAGAAACATCTCAAACAAACAACCTAACCCTTCGCCTACAAGAACTCGAGGAACAACAACAAAGACAGCCCAGAGCAAGTACAAGGAAAGAAATAACCAAGATAAGAGCAGAATTAAATGACATAGAGACTAAAAGCACAATCCTAAAGATCAATGAATCCAGGAGTTGGTTCTTTGAAAAGATCAACAAAATCGACAAGCCTTTAAGCAGGCTCATCAAGAAAAAAAGAGAGAGGACTCAAATAAACACAATCAGAAATGAAAGAGGAGATATTACAACCGACACCGCAGAAATACAAAGGATTGTAAGAAATTACTATGAAGAACTGTATGCCAAGAAATTTGAAAACCTAGGTGAAATGGACAGGTTTCTAGAAAAATATAACCTGCCAAAACTCAATGAAAAAGAAACAGAAAGCCTGAACAGACCAATAACAGCTGGTGAAATTGAATCAGTAATCAAAACACTCCCGATGCACAAAAGCCCTGGACCAGATGGCTTCACAGGAGAATTCTACAAAACATTTAAGGAAGAGCTAACCCCTATTCTCCACAGACTATTCCAAAAAATTCAAAAAGATGGAAGACTTCCAAACTCTTTTTATGAAGCCAGCATCATCCTAATCCCAAAACCAGATAAAGACACAACAAAGAAGGAGAACTTCAGGCCGATATCGCTGATGAACATAGATGCTAAAATCCTCAACAAAATATTGGCAAACCGCATCCAACAACACATTAAAAAGATCATACACCACGACCAAGTGGGATTCATCCCAGGGATGCAAGGATGGTTCAACATTCGCAAATCAGTAAACGTAATTCATCACATAAACAAAAGCAAAGACAAAAATCACATGATCATATCAATAGATGCGGAAAAAGCATTTGATAAAGTACAGCACCCATTTATGATAAAAACACTCAGCAAAGTGGGAATAGAGGGAGCATTCCTCAACATAATAAAGGCTATATATGAGAAACCTACAGCCAGCATCATACTCAATGGGCAAAGACTAAATTCTTTTCCACTAAAATCAGGAACAAGACAAGGCTGTCCACTCTCTCCACTTCTATTCAACATAGTATTGGAAGTATTAGCCACAGCGATTAGACAAGAAAAGGAAATAAAAGGCATCCAACTTGGAAAGGAGGAAACAAAACTATCATTGTTTGCAGATGACATGTTAGTATACATAGAAAATCCTATAGTCTCGGCCAAAAAACTGCTCGACCTAATAAATGAATTTAGCCAAACAGCCGGATACAAAGTCAATATCCAGAAATCAAAGGCATTTTTGTATACCAACAATGAAACAACAGAAGCAGAAATCAAGAAAAAAATACCATTTGATATAGCAAAAAGAAAAATAAAGTACCTAGGAATTAACCTAACCAAGGAAGTAAAAGACCTGTATGCAGAAAACTACACAACACTGAAGAAAGAAATCAAGGAAGACACAAATAAATGGAAACACATACCGTGTTCATGGATCGGAAGAATTAACATCATCAAAATGTCCATACTTCCCAAAGCAATCTACAGATTCAATGCAATACCTATTAAAGTACCAATGGCATATTTCACAGATATAGAACAAACTCTTCAAAAATTTATATGGAACCATAAACGACCCAGAATAGCGGCAGCAATCTTGAGAAAGAAGAGCAAAGCAGGAGGGATCACAATACCTGATACCAAAATGTATTACAAGGCCACTGTAATCAAAACAGCCTGGTACTGGCATAAAAACAGGCACATGGACCAGTGGAATAGAATAGAGAGCCCAGAAATAAACCCTAGTCTCTATAGTCAATTAATATTCGACAAAGGGGGCAGCAACATAAAATGGAGTAAAAACAGCCTCTTCAACAAGTGGTGTTGGGAGAACTGGACAGCTTCATGTAAGAAAATGAAACTCGAGCACCAACTTACACCATACACAAAAATAAATTCAAGGTGGATAAAAGACTTAAACATAAGCCGTAACACCATTAAAGTCCTAGAAGAGAACATAGGCAGGAAAATCTCAGATATTACACGCAGCAACATTTTTACTGATATGTCCCCTAAAGCAAGGGACATAAAGGAAAGAATAAACAAATGGGATCTCATCAAAATAAAAAGCTTCTGCATGGCCAAGGAAAACAGTATTAAAATAAAAAGAGAACCGACTGTGTGGGAAAACATATTTGCCAATGATATCTCAGATAAGGGTTTAATCTCCAAAATATACAAAGAACTTACACGACTCCACTCTAAGAAGACAGGCAACCCAATTAAAAAATGGGCAAAGGACTTGGGCAGACACCTCTCCAAGGAGGACATACAGAGGATCCAGAGACACATGAAAAGATGCTCGATATCGCTAGCTATCAGAGAGATGCAAATTAAAACCACAATGAGATACCACTTGACACCAGTCAGAATGGCCCTCATAAACAAAGCAACAAACAGCAAGTGTTGGAGAGGTTGTGGAGAAAAGGGGACACTACTGCACTGCTGGTGGGAGTGCAGACTAGTACAACCACTATGGAAAACAGTATGGAATTTTCTAAAAAAACTAAAAATGGATATACCTTTTGACCCAGCAATTCCATTGCTAGGACTATATCCTAATAACCCTGAAACACCAATCCAAAAGAAACTATGCATCCCTATGTTTATAGCAGCACAATTTACAATAGCCAAGTGTTGGAAGCAACCTAGATGCCCATCAGTAAATGAATGGATCAAAAAACTGTGGTACATTTATACAATGGAATTCTATGCAGCAGAAAGAAAGAAGGAGCTCATACCCTATGCAACAGCATGGATGGAACTTGAGAGCATCATGCTAAGCGAAGTAAGCCAGGCAGTGAAAGATAAATACCATATGATCTCACCTTTAACAGGAACCTAATCAACAAAACAAACAAACAAGCATAATATAACCAAAGACATGGAAATTGGGAACATGCTGAAAGTCACCAGAGGGGAGTGGGGAGGGAATTTCAGGGGAAAAGGGGAAGGATTTACAGGAACAAGTATAAAGGACACATGGACAAAAACTATTGGGGGGGGTGGAAATGGGAGGGAGGTGGGGAGGGTTGGGGTGGCGGGTTCGGGTGAGAATAAAAGACAGAAAACTGTACAAGATCAACAATGAAAATAAAAAAAAATGTTAAAAAAAAAAAAAAATTTTATGGAAAGCACCCTGGCTGGTGTAGCTCAGTGGATTGAGTGAGGGCCTGCGAACCAAACAATCGCGGTTCAATTCCCAGTCAGGGCACATGCCTGGGTTGCAGGCCAGTTCCCAGCAAGGGACACACGAGAGGCAACCATACATTGATATTTCTCTCCCTCTCCCTCTCTCCTACCCTTCCCCTCTAAAGATAAATAAATAAATAAATCTTTAAAAAAAATAAAGATTTGATTCATTTAAAAAAAATTTATGGAAAGCGCTTCTCAGATAAGGTCAAGTTCAAGGAGTTCATCATCACCAAGCCCTTATTATATGAAATGTTAAAGGGACTTATCTAAGAGAAAGAAGATCAAAAATATGACAGTGAAAAGACAGCAAACTCGCAGCTATTAAGAACCACACCTAAAACAAAAGCAAACTAAGCAAACGGCTAGAACAGGAACAGAACTACAGAAATGGAGATCATATGGAGGGTTAGCAACAGGGGCGTGGGAGGAGGAGAGAGGTGGAAAAGGTACAGAGAATGAGTAGCATAGATAGTGGGTAGAAAATAGACAGGGAGAGGGCAAGAATAGTATGGGAAATGTAGAAGCTAAAGAACTTATGACACATGGACGTGAACTAAAGGGGGGAATGTGGGTGGGAGAGGGTGTGCAGGGTGGAGGGGAATGATGGGGGAGAAATGGGACAACTGTAATAGCATAATCAATAAAATATATTTTAAAAAAAGGAAAATAATAAAAAAAATAAAAAATCACCCTCAAAAAAATTTTATGTTTTAATTACAGTTGAAATTCAATATTATTTTATATTAGCTTCATGTATACAGCAGTAGTGGTCCAATATACAATATATGAGGTATCTCCTCAAAAAGTCTAGTACCCACCTGGCACCATACATAGTTCTTACAATATTATTGACTATACTCCCTATCGTGAACTTTACATCCACATGACTATTTTGTAACTACCAATTCTTACTGCCTTCACTTTTTTCACCCATCTTTCCAACACCATTCCATCTGTCAACCATCAGTTTGCTCATTCTATCTGTGAGTCTGTTTCTGTTTTGTTTGTTCATTAATTTTGTTCTTTGGATTCCACATATAAGTGAAATCATATATATATACACATACACACCACCTGTTCTTTATTCATTCATCTAATGATAGTCCCTTAGGTTGCTTCCATATCTTAGATTTTGTAAATATTTCTGTAGTAAACATAAGGGATACATAAATATTCTCAAATTGGTGTTTTGAGTTTCTTCAAATAAATATCCAGTAGTAGAATTGTTGGGTCATAGGTAGTTCTATTTTTTATTTCTTTGAGGAACCACCATACTGTCTACTGCACATTTTAAATCAGATTTTTTACTATTAAGTTGTATGAGTTTTTAATATATTTATATTAATGACTTACCAGATATGATTTGCAAATATTTTCTCCTATGTCATAGGTTACCTTTTTATTTTGTTGCTGGTGTCTTTTGCTGTCCAGAAGCTTGTACATATGCCATAGCCTCCCTTATGTTTGCTGCTATTGCCTTTGCTTTTGGAGTTAGATCCAAAAAATTATCACCCAACCAATGTCAGGAAGCTTACTGCTGATGTTTTCTTTTAGGATTTTCATTGTTTCAGGCTTTACATTCAAGTCTTTAACCTATTTTGAGTTAATTTTTATATGTGGTATAAGATCGTAGTTCAATTTTATTCTTTTGTATGTGGCTGCCCAATTTCCCCAACACCATTTATTTAAGAGACTATCCTTTTCTCATTATATATTATTGACTACTTTGTTGTAAATTAATTGACTATATATACATGGGTTCGCTATTCCATTGAGCTATGTGTATGTTTTCATACCTATACCATACTCTTTTAGTCACTGCAGCATTGTAATATAGTTTGGCATTAGGAAGCTTTGTTCTTTCTCAAGATTGTTATGGCCATACAAATTTTAGGATTATTTGTTTTATGTTTGTGAAAAATGCTGTTAAAATTATGATAGGGATTGCATTGAATCTATACATTTGTTTGGGTAGTATGGACATTTTAACAATTTTAATTCTTCCCATCCCTGAGTATGAAATATCTTTCCACATATTAATGACTTCTTTAATTGCTTTTAGATTTCTTAGAAATCTTAGATTTCTCAGTGTATAGGTTTTTCTTTGTTAAATTTATCCCTAGGTATTATATTCTTTTGACACAGTAGTAAATGAGATTATCTTTTTAATTTTGTTATTAGTGTATAAAATGTAACATTTTATATATTGATTTTGTATCCTGCAGCTTCGCTGAATTTGTTGATTAAATCTAACAGTTTTTTTGGTGAAGTTTTTAGGGGTTTCTATATATAATATGTCATCTGAAAATACTGAAAAAAAATTTTTTTCTGTGTGGATACCTTCATTTTTTTATTCTTGCATCATTGCTCTGGCTAGGATTTCCAATACTATATTGAATAAAATTGGGGAGAGTGAACCTCCTTGATTTCTTACTGACCTTAGAGGAAAAGCTTTTAGTTTTTAACCAATGAGTATGATGTCAGCTGTATGCTTTTCATATATGGCCTTCATATATATGGCCTTTATAACTTTGCAGTACCTTCTCTCTATACCCACTTTGTTGTGAGGGTTTTCATTTTACCATAAGTTCATTTTACCATGTTGATTTTTTCCCAAATGCTTTATCTGCATCTATCAAGATGATTACATCATTTTATCCTTCATTTTGTTAATGTTCTACATCTCATTGATTGATGCTTGAATGCTGAAACAACCTCTTACCCCTGGGATAAATTACACTTGATCATAGTGTATGATCCTTTTATTGTATTGTTGAATTCTCTTCACGAAGATTTTGTTGAGGATTTTTGCATCTTTAGGAATATTGGCCTCTAGTTTTCTTTTCTTGTGGTGTTATTGTCTGGCTTTGGGATCCAGGCAATGTTGGCTTTATTAAATGTTTGACATTCCCCTCCTCTTCTATTTTTGGGAATATTTTGAGAAATATTTTATTGTCTTCTTTAAGCATTTGGTAAAATTCACCATTAAATAATCTTCTCCTGGATGTTTGTTTGTTGGGAGATTTTTTTTTTATTATCAATTCAATATTTTTACTAGTATTCAATATGTTCATATTTTCTATTTGTTCAGAATTCAAAATTGGTGGGTTGTATGTTTCTAAGAATTTATCCTTTCTTCTAGGTTGTTCAATTTTTTGATTTATAAATGTTTAGAGTAGACTTTTATATGCCTTTTAATTTGTGTGTTGTCAATTGTAACAACTCCTCTTTTTTATTTGCTTTTTATGATTTTAATCTTTTTAAATATATTTTACTGGTTATGCTATTACAGTTTTCCCATTTCTCCACCATCATTCCCCTCCACCCTGTACACCCTCTCCCACCCACATTTCCCCCTTTAGTTCATGTCCATGTGTCATAAGTTTAGCTTCTACATTTCCCACACTATTCTTGCCCTCCCCCATCTATTTTCTACCCACCATCTATGCTACTTATTCTCTGTACCTTTCCCCCCTTTCTCTTCCTCCCACTCCCCTGTTGCTAATCCTCCATATGATCTCCATTTCTGTGGTTCTGTTCCTATTCTAGTTGTTTGCTTTTGTTTTAGGTGTGGTTGTTAATAGCTGTGAGTTTGCTGCCTTTTCACTGTCATATTTTTTATCTTCTTTTTCTTAGATAAGTCCCTTTAGCATTTCATAGAATAAGGGCTTGGTGATGATGAACGCCTTTAACTTGACCTAATCTGAGAAGTACTTTATCTTTCCTTCCATTGTAAATGAAAGCTTTACTGGATATAGCAATCTTGGATGTAGGTCCTTGACTTTCGTGGCTTGGAATACTTCTTTTCAACTCTTTCTTGCCTATAAGGTCTCTTTTGAGAAATCAGCTGACAGTCTGATGGGAACTCCTTTGTAGGTGACTGTCCCCTTATCTCTTGCTGCTTCTAGAATTCTCTCCTTCATTTGAATCTTGGCTAATGTAATTACGATGTGCTTTGGTGTGTTTCTCCTTGGATCCAACTTCTTTGGGACTCTCTGAGCTTCCTGGACTTCCTGGTAATCTATTTCCTTTGCCGGATTGGGGAAGTTCTCCTTTATTATTTGTTCAAATAAGTTGTCCACTTGTTGCTCTTCTTCTTCCCCTTCTTGTAGCCCTATAATTCAGATGTTGGGACGTTTAAAGATGTCCCGGAGGTTCCTAAGCCTCTCCTCATTTTTTTGGTCCACTCCATTGATTTGAGTCCCAGTTTTCCTCCCATCACGATTGGTTCCCCATGGGTCTTCCTTCATTTCACGTATTGTAGCCCGCATTTTTTTCCATCTAATTTGTGAGCAAAATCAACCAATTCTGTGAGCATCCTGATGACCAGGGCTTTGAACTGTGCATCTGATAGGTTGGCTATCTCTTCAGGGCTTAGAGGAATTGGCTCTGAGGCTTTCATTTGTTCTCCAGTTTGAGCCATTTTTGGTGGGTTTTTGTTTTGTTTTCTTTTGTTCTGTTTTGTTTTTGGTCTGGTTGCCGCTGTTAGGTTGTGAGGGGTGGAGCCTTAGGTGTTCCCCAGTCGGGGGGCAGCCCAGTCGCTGGGTTGTGATGCTGTACGTGGGGGCGGGGTCCTACAGGGAACAATGGCGCCTGCTCCGCTCTTTCCTGGATTCCAGTCCCCTCTGTCGATTCCCCTTTGTCTGGATTATCTGTGCACACAAATGTGGGACCACCTGCTCAGCCAGCCACCTTGGGTGGCCTCACTGGGTCTGCACAGTTGCCATCCTGTGCCCAGGGTCCGCCACCCACTGCCTGTGGGCCTGCCAGCCCCCTGCAAGCTTGGGAACCTCCTGCCATTGCCACCTGTGTTCCCGGGTCCACACCTCCACTTTTTCCTGCCACGACTCCGCCCCTCTTACCAGTCTGGATGAATGGTTGTTGGACTTCGCACAGTTCAATATCCTATTAGCTCTGGTTGTTTTTTTCTAAATATTTGTTGTCCTTAATTTTGGTTGTGAGAGGAGGCACAGTGTATCCACCTACGCCTCCATCTTGGCTGGAAACTGATACTTGAAGTTTTTAAGGAAACATTTACTATTATAAACTTCCCTCTTAGAACTTTTTTTTTTCCTGTATTCCACAACTGTCTGTGTGTTGTATTTTCATTTGTCTCATTTTTAAAAAAATTCTTTTAATTTTTTTAACACATTAGTTGTTCAGGAGTATGTTGTTTAATCTCTACATTTTTGTAAATTTTTCTGTTTTCTACTTGTAATTAATTTCTAGTTTCATATCATGGTGGTCAGAAAAGATGCTTCATACAATTTCAGTCTTCTGAAATGTGTTAAAATCTGTTCTTTGGCCTCTCATATGACCTATTCTGGAGTAAGTGCTTTGTGAAACTTGGGAATATGTACTCTATTGCTTTTGGATGGACTGTTCTATATACATGGATTAATTTTATCTGGTTTAATGTGTTAAGAGCTTGACCCACTTGTGTCAATGAGAAGATACTGGACTGAATGAGTCTTAATTAACAAAGGGAGAGTAATGTATATGAGGTTTGATAATCAGGCAACTTCCAGATTATTTAGGGCTTGAAAGATTTTAAACTGGTTCTGGTGAACATGTAGAAGCCCACCCAATTGAGAAGTCAGCTGATAGTATAATAGGAACTCCTTTGTAGGTAACTATTTCCTTTTCTTCTGCTGCTTTTACGATTCTCTACTTATCTTTAATCTTGGGTGATGTAATTATGTTGTGCCTTGTTGTGTGCTTCCTTAGGTCCAACTTTTTGGGGACTCTGAGTTTCCTGGACTTCCTGGAAGTCTATTGCCTTTGCCAGATTGGGGAAGTTCTCCATTATTTTTTCAAAGAAGTTTTCCATTTCTTCCTCTTCCTCTTCTCCTTCTGGCACCCCTGTGATTCAGATGTTGGAACATTTAAAGTTGTCCCTGAGGTTGCTAAGCCTCTCTTTGTTTTTTGTTTGTTTGTTTTTTTGTTTTTTTTGAATTCCTGTTTCTTCATTCTGTTCTGGTTGAATGTATATTTCTTCCTTCTGGTCCAAACAATTGATTTGAGTCTCAGTTTCCTTCCTATCACTGTTTGTTCCCTGTACATTTTATTTTATTTCACTTGTCACAGCCTTTACTTTTTCTTCTATTTTGTGACCATACTCAACCATTTCTATGAGCATCCTGATTACCAGTGTTTTGAACTCCGCATCCGATAGGCTGGCTCTCTCTTCATTGCTTAGTTGTATTTTTTCTGGTGCTTTGATCTGTTTTCTCATTTGGGCAATATTTTTTGGTCTCTGCACAGCTGTTACATAGTAAGGGATGGAGCCTTAAGTATTTGACAGGGTGGGGCGATCCACTTTGCTGTAATGTGGTGTTATATGTGGAGGAAGGGTCCAAGATGGAACAATGACACTTGCTCAGCTCTTGGTCTGCTTTCAGTCACTTCCTCTGATACCTGCAAGCAAATTGGACCCTTCTGGTGTTGATACCTGGGTGGGTGGGTTTCTGTATGTTCTAGGACTCTGTAGGTCTACCCAACAAACTCCCCTGTGAGGCTGGGAGTTTCTCCTGCTGCCTCAACCTCCACAGTTTTTTTTCAGTGAATAGTTTTGAGGCTTTATTTCCTCGTACTGGAACCCTGGGTTGTTCCATTTATCTCACTCTCCAGTTGTTCCTCCCATTTTATCTGCACACAAATGTGAGACTGCCTGCTCTGCCAGCTGCCATCTTGCCTGGTCTACCAGTTGCTGCCTCACCTGCCCCAGTCCTCCAGCCACCACTTTGCCATGAGTCCTCTCTACCCTGGTTGCCCATCTCTGCTCCTCCTACTGGTCTGGATGAATGTTTCTTGTTTAACTCCTTGGTTGTTGGACTTCCATATAGTTTGATTTTTCTGGAAGTTCTGATTACTTTTTATTTTTATATTTGTTGTGCTTCTTTTGTTTGTGCAAGGAGGTAAAGTGTATTTACCTATGCCTCCATCTTGGCCAGAAGTCCCTAAAAATGCAAATTCTTAATCCTCACTTTAGAGCTACTGAATAAAAACTCCTGGGGTAGGGCCCAGAAATTTGTCTTAACATACTTACCAGGTATTTCCAGTGCAGACAAAATTTCAGAACCAATGGCATGATTTTGAGTTAACTATTGTATCTTTAAACATTCTGCAAAACTAATGAGTCACGAGTTTTGAATTTTTCCAAAACTAAACTTTATCTAACTCTTGTTAATATGGAGAACCTGGAGTAAAACTTCTGGTAAATCAATTCCCTTTTTCCGCAGAAGTATAATGTTTAAAAATTTGACATGTCCAAGTTGAAAACCATCTGCATGTTTGTGGTAAAATTACAAACATTCAAAAGAATTACATTACCAAATACATTTCTAGGTAAGTGCATTGAATTGTGGAACATTCTAGTGTTTCATAAATATTGTGATTTGTAGAAATAAAGAAGTGATATTTTTTAAATGTTAGCCATAATAGCAAGAGAAGATGAAGTGACAGATTCAATAAAACAGATTCAGGAAGTTCAATAAAATATTTGTACATAAAAATTAGGAGAAAAAAGACAAGTGGAAAATAAATTATTAGTATCATCAATGATAGTGATATTCACTCTTTTGGTATTATAAAGCCAATAATATATCTTCCAAAATAAACAATGTCTTTAGGACTTCTTGAGATCCCCTGCCCAGTTTTATTGAGATGGGACAGACATACAACACTATATAAATTTTAGGTGTACAGCAAAATAGTTCAACTTACGTATATTGTGAAAAGATTACTACAACAAATGTAGTTAGCATCTATTGATGTTAGAAACATTCAAACCTGTAGAGAATTTTTATGAGTTTATTAGAGCCAAACTGATGATATATACTAGGGGCAAGATCTGAAATTCTCCCAGAATAAGTTTTGTAGCTTCTTTTATGCATTTGGAATTAAGGAGGAAATTAATTGCTTTAGTTTACTTCTGAGCTCTCAATTCTGCTCCATTGGTCTGTTGATATGCCAGTACCATATTGTATTAATAACAATAGCTTTATAATATAACTTGAAATCAGGAAATACGATGCCTTCTGCTTTGTTCATTTTTTTCTCAAGATTTCTTTGGTTGTTTAGGAATTTTAGTGGATCCATATAAATTTTAGAACATTTTTTTAAGTACCATCAGAATCTTAATAGGAACTGTTTTGAATATATAGGTGCCTTTTGGCAGTATAGGTATTTTAAGAATATTAATTGTCAGAATAAACTTTGTTTTTTGTACTCACAACTATAAACCTCCTTTTGCACTGCCCTGTATTTATTGTTTATTTTCATTATGTCCCATAATTTCCATAGATTTTCTTCATTCTTTTTCATTTTTATCCTCTGACTGGATAATTTCAAATGTGCCATTTTCTAAGTTATTGACTCTCTTTTTTCATAGTCATTAGCTTCTGAAGCTCTCTGTTGAATTCTTCAGTTCAGTTATTTTATTTTTTAGTTCTAGGATTTCTGTTTGTCTCCTAATCATTTCTATTTCTTTGTTGAACTTCTCATTTTGTTTGTGCATTGTTGTCCTAATTCGTTTTTTAAGTTGTCTGTGTTCTTATAGTTTTGGAAGAATTATTCTCATTTTCTTTAACCTTAACATTCCATAGATCTTCATTTCATTAGGGTCATTCATTAGAGCTTTATTATTTTCCTCTGGTGGTATCACAGGTGTGTGATTTTTGGTGATCCTTAATTCCTTATATTGGTATTTGTTCATTTGAGTAAGTGGTCTCCTCTTTCAGACTTTGTAGATCATTTTGGCAGAGACAGAAATTCACCCCTCAGTTCAGTTTGAATTTCTGGATATGTCTGCTATTAATGTCTTTGGAAAGATAGAACCAGTTATTAGGGTCCATTTTGGTGCGAGGTAACTGTTTGAGCTCTGAGGTCAGGAGCAGGAGGATTATTTTACTGGCATGGCTCCTTGAGAAAGTGAGACTATAATATTGGTTTCAGGGTTACCTGTATGCAATAGCCAGGATTACTAGATGGGCTGGAGTGACTACTATACTCAGCAGTAGGTGGAGCTGTAAATTCGCTTTCCTGCCATCATAGGGCAGCTGGATGAAACCCAGGGTGTGTCTGACCTATTGAAAACCCAAATTAGGTAAGGAAAGTATTCCCTGAATATTGTGTTCAGGTAAGGCTACTGGTTTTGCCCTGTAGCTAGGGTTAGCCAGAGGTTGTGCTCTCTGTTCAAGTGCTACTATAAGCAGAGCCATTGGATGTGTTACACAACTTATCATGTGCTCTGGTGAGGTTCCCTGGTTGGGCAGGCTGATGACTCCAGCAACATACAGGTGGGCAAGAGTAGGTTTACAGTTGTCAGTGTGCAAAACACTTTATTTTTTCATTACCATTTATTTATTATTATGTTATTTTTTGTATTATTTGACTTATTTTGTATCCTGACTTACAATTTATCTTTTAGGCAATGATTGTGGTAATTTAACCCATGTTGCCTACTCCTGTAAGTGGAGCTACAAATTAGTTTCCTGCCAGAGAACAGTAGAAGCAGTAGCTCCAAGGTCACTAATGCTCTCTCGTTGGTGGTTTTGACTCAAGCCAATCTGTGTCTCTAGTACCCTGACTAAACAGGGACATTGGCTTTGCTCTAGCAGAAATTAGCCCTGCCTGCCTGCCTGCCTGTAAACTTTAGAGTTTACTGAGTTAGCAAGTTTTCAGGTGTTCTCACCAACCCTTCCTGTCAGATGGGGTTGGGAGGGCCCACTAGAGGCAGCTTTAACATTTTCTCAAACAGTATTTCTGGCCAGGAACCATGAGCTGCAGCAGGTAAGGCAGTGACTCAGCCTTATGCCTGGATGTGAGCACACCAGGCTACAAAGGGTAAATAACTCACTTGGGGGCCTGAATTAGGCAGACCTGTACCCCACTGCATTCCCTGGTCAGACTGTGTCCCAACTTGTTTCTTCAGCTGAGCAAAGGTTCTGTTTGTGAGCAGTACTTGGGCTCTGCAGGTAGAACCTTGTTCTGCCAAGGTCTGAGTACTGATTGTTAGAATCCTTTCATCCGTCCTCTGTGATAGTCAGATTCCCCTGTGATCCTCATGGGGACTAAGAAAACCAGAGTAGGGGCACGCATGATGCAATCCACATGCTGGATATATTGGCTAGCACCCCTGAGCTCTCTTTTCTCGCTAGAGGAACCATAGATTCAGGAAAGGCCTCTCACTATGGGCAGAGCATAGCCATTTCTCTTATCCTCCTAATGCATTCTGTCTTGATCTCTCTGGTGGCAGGGGCAGAGGGAAGGGGCGGTTCTTCAGCTTCACTCTCATGTTCTAGGATTTTCTCAGTGATGAGTTGTTGTTCTTGTGATGAGGATCAAATTCAGGAACAACTGATGTCAGTAACATCAGTCTTTTCTCTTTGAAGCCACTTCTCAAATAAATCCCCTGAGGGTTATGTTTTCGTATGTTTGTCTCCTATAAAGGCAATCAACAGGAACAATAATGCGTTGCCTAATGGAGAAACGTGTACCTTGCTTTGACCTCATTCACTTGGTATTTTCAGATTGTGGAATAGTTTCTAACTTTCCAACTTGCCATTATATTATTAAGGACATAAAAGACTGTTCTTTCCCACTTCTGTAAGCATATCAAATTGATAGCATTATAAACATTAGAAAAGACTGTTTAAGAAGTGTGCGTAAATTCAGGACTTAAACAGGAAACTCATGTTCTGATTTTATTGTGTTAGACAATCAAACATAGCAAGCCTCAGATGCCTCTGTGTTACATAGAAATCATATTATTATTTTATAAGGATGTTCTGAGGATTAAATATATATATTTATTAATATTTATATACGAGAGGTAATAAATAATACATAGCTATAATTGGGAGGGCTAATGGCTGAAACAATCTCTAAATTACAGTAGTTAAACCATTATATATACACACATACACATATATATACATATATATGTGTATGTGTGTATAATTTCTTCTCTTAGTATGATGTTCTTAGAGCTCTCCTCCAAAGAGGTAACTCAGAAGTCCAAGCTACTCTCATATTGTGGCTGCAAAATCACATTCGTTTTACCTATTTAGCAGAAGTGAGGATAAATTTTAGTTAGGGTAGGCCCACTGTGTGATTATACATACTCAGTTCAGAAGTGACATATTCACATTACTTTGATCAAAAACTAGTCTTTGATCAAAACTAATGATCAAATTACTTTGATCAAAACTGATGACTAATTCTAGATACAGACTGGAAAATGTCTCTGGTGTATTGGTTAAGCATCAATTGGTGGGAGTCAGCTAGCCATTACTGCCACAACTGAACACCTCCTTTTTTAGAGTCTTAGTTTTCTTAGCTATGGAATAATGTTGGATTAAACAGGTACGAAAGTAAAATTCTATTTTGTTTAAATAGGGAAATTTTATGATTTACTCCATCACTCTTATCAGTTTCCTTCTTTCTTCCAGTTCCTAGAGGCAGATGTCATCTGTTTTCTCTGGATATTCCTGTAAGTTAGTGATGAATTAAATCTATTCGCACATATCAGAAGGCAGGCAAAAATGTTACTACATTACAATGGAATACATATATCAGTAGAATCTCAAAGACTTAATTTTCGAGTGAATAACATTTATCTTTAAAGATATGTTTTAATTATCTATAACAAGTGCTAACAACACTTATTGGGACATTATTTATGGAAAGCAGAGTGAATCTGCTTTAATTCAAACCAGGTCAATGACCAGCTGACCCAAAGATGAACCCTTGTCGATATGTTCATCATATAGCAGTAAATGAAGGCAAATCTAGCTAGAAAATAGTAGGAAAATGGAGACAATAGTACTGAAATAACAATAAAATAATAATAATTAAAGATACTTATGAGTAACACACATTATGCCATGTGGGGACACTTTAGATTGTTTTCTTTAAAAAATAATGTTTAAAAAACAAGCTATTTGGAAAGTAGTTGATGAGAATAAGTCATGGATATTTAAAAATTGTAAATTGAAAACTATAAATCTGTTTTCGTATAATATGCTCTGAAAATGTCAAGGTAACAGGAACTAGAAAGAAAATATTCAACATACCCAGGAAACACTGAAATTATACAAATTAAAGCCAATATCTAGATATAGTTCTTTTCATGGTACTTAATTACAGTATTTTGTTAAATACAAACAAAAAAATCAATATCACAAATCTTCAAGAAAATTAATATTCCAACACTTTTAAATCTACTTCTGAAGTCTCAGTGCAAGTAGTTAACTGCCGGAAAACCACAGGTACTGCTGCACGTCCAACGCACACGCAGGGTAAACCACGCCCCAGCAAGATGACAGCCAATTTAAGAAAGAACGACAATAAATACAAATCGCATGTGGTAGTGAGATCTAAAAGGTCTTAAGACTTTTACATGTAGCATCTGTAGCATGAAGGAACACAATTATTTACATATAAACAGTCTTCTTACATACAACAATCACGTAACTAAATCTCTACATTATGCTGCAAATGCTGCACAATAAATACCATTGTCTGATTGATATGCAGAATGTTTGCTGGGATGGTGATAGCCAAAGTAAGTTCAAAGTCACAGGAAATGTTGTCATCAGCCTAGTATAAAAATGTACAATTACTTGTTATTCTGTTTCTGTTTAAAGGTGACTATTACTATCTTTTCCCTAGGCTACTTGTTCACTGTAGCTTATTATCATTACGAAGTATTAAAAATGGATTAGTTTTTCCATATTGTATTCATTTGGGGAAGGGCATGTTTTAGATACCTCGCTGACAAGGTTTTTGAAAAAAAGCTGCTCCTCCAATAAAAAAGTTCTTCCTCCACTAAAAATTACCAGATAGTTTAATTTTGAAAATAAAACTCTCTAAATTGCGTGCTTACAAATTTCTCTTTCCTGATAATTTAATTTAATATAAAGAAACCAGAGAGAAGTGAACAGTATCTAATTAATATCTTCTAATGCCCAACTAATGTCAAGCATGACTCCAATTTATAGCTGAACTGTATTTTTACATTGAAAAATTCAATTACATTTACTGACAGACTTTGAAATGCCACATTATTTATACTGGCAAACTTTACAGGCTCACAGTATATTTATTAACATTCTTTCCACAGAATAAAGCATATATACAATACAGATCACTGCATTCTTCATTTTTTAATCTTTCAAAGTGATATGTATATCTACCAGAACAGCAATGGGCTGCTGTTCAGCCTAAGAGAGTCAAAGACCAAATAGAGGCAGATATTAATGTGCCCTTCCTTTTAATTCTCCAGGCAAAACAAGGTAACCTTGACATTTCACTATCCTCTCTGGATCCTGCTACGTTTTTCTCATTTTCTTTCTCTGGTGCCTCCCTCTAAACACCTCCCAACTCCATCCCAGTTCCTACAAGCATACAGTACAACCACAGGGCCCTCCCTGCACACACCAACAATTTGGAGCTGTGAAGAGGTTCAATTGCCACATTGGTAACTCAGTTGCAATGCACAAATCATTTACTAGGATAGCTTGAGGACATGACAGTGACAGAGAGACATCTGTTGGGTAGATTGGAGGCAAAAAAAGGTTTATTCACAGCTGGTGCATTAGTCCTGCTAGCCACTCGGCCACCACAGTGTCCCTGTCCTCCAATTTCCTTCCCCTTCTTTCTGCCTGCTCCCTGCTGTCAGCTGCCAAAAGATATCTGTTCTCACCCTTTGCTGAATGAAAAGGTGCTAATGCATGACTTCAGGATATGTCAGAACATACAGTACTTACAAGTGTTTGGAGATGCAGCTGGCCTGACCATGCAGAAAAAAAAAATAAGTACTAAAGAGAGCTTTCCTTGAAAAGGGGAGGAGAAAAAACAGGGAATATTCTTTTTCTTTGACTGTACACTGGGGGGTTGGGTGATTAAGAGGGGACCTTCCTTAGTTTCAAGCTACCTTTTCATTTTTCCCTCCCTACATAATGCATCTAATACATTTTGCAATCCTGAATATCCTAAGACAATAACTTTTCTGTAATCTTATCTTGGAAAATATGCTAATTAAAATAGACAATTAAAAATAACTACAGGATTACTGTAAGAATATTAGAGTATTTTAAGAATATATTTTTTCTTATTTTTATATGTTAGAGAAGAACAGCCAAAATTAGAAAGAGAATGAAACATATTCTACTTTGCCCATTGTAGCTGTAATCAGATGACTCATTGCTATATATTACTTAAATGTTTATCTGTTCTCAGCTAACACCTAGCATATAAAATCCATTCTACTTACCTCTAAGAAAAAAGAATTACCCTTGGAACTGGCAAAATCTGCACAACTCCTTTAATATCCAGAATCGGCATTCAAATCTCCTCTCTCAAGTTTTTCGATTTGACAGTCCACGTGAGACTAGAGGCTTGTGAAAAGAATCTAAGTTACATAGCTGAATCAATGCTATAAACAATGATAAATATGCTATTAAGAGAGCAATATTTCACATAAAAAATCATAGGTCTGGAATACAAAACAGTTTAAAAACATTGAGTGAGAAGATCTACATTGGGCAACAGTGCCTGCCAGATACAGCGACGCAGAAAGGGTTATCCTGGAAACTCTATGCTCTAAGTAAGATTCTGAAATACAATCTCAAATTACTGATCAGCATTTCTTTTTACCAATTCTCATAATATTCTTGTGGCTTATCTGATAGAAGAAAAATGAAAAAAATTATGTTAGTAGTTGAAAAAATCAGGTAAACTGAGGTGAAATTATCCCTTTTCAGTTGGATTAGATGGGCATCGACTAACCTATTATAGAATTTTCCAGAGGGGAAAAAAATTTGTTTCTTCAGAAATAATAACATGTCCTTCTTGAAATCAAAGGACTCTTTTATAGGAGTTTATAATCCACTACCTTAGAACCTTAAATTGCATTAGATTTTCTTTTCATGTATAGAAAATCATATTTTAATCTTATTTTGAAAGTATGGCAAGGCTATCAAATTTATTCTATTTATTCTAATTTAATTTCTACTATGTATTTCCAAATTTGGAGGTATATTTTGTTTTCTATGTATTATAATGAATATATTTGAAATGATTATAAATATAAATTAGTTTACATTATCCAAATATACACTTAAACTATACAAAGAAATGCTGATCTGCTAGATTGATTTAAAAAAGCCAAAATAGCTGTTTTAACATGTGAATGTAATAGGAAATTACGGTATAAGTTACTGTACTTGTTGAAATGTCTCAAAAAAGCACTTTATAAGAATCTTGCAACCTAAATAATCAAATTCATTTCACCAAGTACTTTTATTAATAAGATAATTTTAAATTATGATAGAAATAAGTTTTCTTTAGAAAATTAAAGATTGTTTATATCAGCAATATATTTTGAAATGTAGCTGTACAAGAAATAATTTAAATTTTTTTTATAATACATTATTGACTCAAACACAAACTATTCATACATGTAGATGAATAAATGCAATGTGAAGTTTCATGTAGAGAAATAGTTCTCTAACTACTTTCCAATAAATAACAATAATAAAAATGAATGATGACCAATATTAAAAATTCCCTCAGCAGACAAAACCAGTTTAGTTATTCAGGCAAAGCTTAAGTTAAGACTAACTAGACCGGTGTCATTTTGCTGGTTGTGCCTCTGGAAATCATAAACAAAAATGGAATTCATTGCAAAAGTTGATATGAGGTAACTGACCATTTCCCTACATTTAAGAAAATTCTAAATTATGACTAATCACTCTGAAAAATTAACAGTCACTGCTTTCTCACAATATGAAATGCTTTATAGCAATATATTTTATATCATTGAGCCTGATTCCATGTTTTGGTGTGAGTGCTCCCAGTTTGCAAACTGTCTTTAGGTCTTATTTCAGTTATTTCTGAAGTTTTGACACTACATTTAACATGTAATACATATTCAAATTAGTAACTCTGTGTTGTACATACAAAGGTGTGGCCCTATGAGCATTCAATAATAATGTTTTTTATTTTGTTTACTAAAATGAAAATTTGACAGTTTTTACATAGAAAGTGTGTTTTAATATATTGTGATCCATTTTATTTATTTCAGCTCTATCAACTCTAACTTTTGGCTTCTTTTGATGTAATTATTTTATTCCTTGTTAGTGATAAATATTTTTACGTGTTTTTCCAGCTTATCTTGGTACATAAAATAATAAATTTATTAGTCTTGTGAGATCTTAGTTTGCAAATAATTCAATGTCAGGATGATTTTTGTAAAATAAATATTATATAAACTTTGTGTTAATAATTTGTTCTTTTTTTCTTCAAAAAGTAAAATCTTATATTTCATTATACTTGATATACAGCATAAATCTAACAAACAAAATAAACATTTCTTTTAGAAGCAAACCATATCTAGTTTAAAATTACTCACCGATCATTAATCATGTGTACCAAAAAGATTAATAAGCAATAAACAAAATATTCTTGCTCAATGATGATTACTTCATATCATAATAAATTAGTGAATAGAAAGAAGTTAAGGCAATTAACAGAAATAATTTTATTCTGTTCTAAAAACAAGAATAAAAGAAATATATCTATTAATATGTTTTTTAGTTTATGGACATTCCATTTTTGCTTTCACTATATATGCATTTATTTTGCTTTCATAATACCCAACAAGTCTTGAGAATAAACTAAAAGAAAATATAAAGAAGTCTTATATATTATATACAGACTTATAGGACATTAAAACACTCATGTATTTGAATATATAAAAGGATATTAATGAGGCTTCCAGTAGAGATGGCTGAATAGGTAAATACTGTGCTCGCCTCCCCCCAGGACCACGTTAAATTATAACTAAAAAATAGAACAACTATCATTGAGAACCACTAGAAGACTAGACGAACAGAAGTTCTACAACTAAGGGTATAAAGAAGCAGCCAAAAGGAGATTAGTAGGAGAGGAGATGCAAAACAGGCAGGTTCCACACTCACGGAGTGGTATTTAAGAATTCACAGGGGTATCTCAGCTGCAAAGGTCTCCCCTGAGAACGGAAGGGTCCTAGCCCCAATCCAAACTCCCCAGCCCAGTGCACCAGTGCCAGGAAGATGAGTGCCCATAACACATGGTTGTGAAAATCAGCAGGGATTTCATGTGAATGAGACAAAGTTCTGCTGCAGTCCCAGGCATTCCTCTTGAGCTCATGCACAAACTTGTTCACTCACAACTCACTCACTCTGGGCACCAACACAAGGGCCACAGCTCAAAAAGCACCAGAGACATGTGGAGAACTTAATTGACTAGCTTCAGGGTGAAGACTAGAGAAATAAGGGTCAGGGTAGCTCTCTCAGGGAGGGAAACACTGGCAGGAACCACTCCCTGTGAGTGGCACCACTCCCTTGTTGAGCACGCCTCCCATTTAGCCTACAGGTGCAGGTAGGAGCCAAATCTGTGCTCTCTATTAACATGGCTAATAACATTTACACTGCCCTGTTGAGAACCTGAGTCCCTGCCCCATGGAATTCATATACCACTTTTAGTAGTCTTTTTATACTAGTGGCCTGCCTTGACTCATACTGCAGACTTTCCTAAAATCTCTCAAGGCTACAAACCCCAAACAACCAGTAGCTGGCCACAGCGTTTCCTGTACCTCTTGCTAATGGCCTCAAGCTTGGCACAATGGCATCCAATCTCACCTTGCACTGTAACACCCATCAGGTAGCTGCAAGCCTGTCAAAAGCTGCAGTCAGTGTTGGATTGGAATGTAGCCTCTACTAAGAGGTCACTAGCCTGGCACAAGTAGTAGCTGGCCTCAGCTCATATTGTGGTGCCCAGAAAGGGTCATAAGCCCGGTACTAGTGGAAGCCAGCCTCAGTCTGCAGTATAGCCTCTCCTGAGAGCCTCCAAGCACAGCATAAGCAGCAACCAACCACAGACCACTTTGTAGCTCCCAACATGTGTCCCCAGGCAGGGCACAAATGGCAGGTTCCTTTGACAGGCACCAGAGACCCTCTCCCGAGGCTCTAGAAACAACCACCCCTGGTGGCCAGTTTAAGACCACACTGGAGCAACACCTGATCAGCTCCACAAATGATACACCTGAAGGGTGATCTTGGCTGGCATCAAAACCTGGCTAAAGTGACTCCAATTCTTTGGGTCATGCCCCAGAAAACAGCTCATGTGCTGCTGGCCTGCCTAGATCTCATAGCCAGTCAGCCTGAAGGCCATTACCACCCACTGACATGCCCACAGCTATGAAGTCTCAACTACAAGAAGAGGACACACATAACTCATACAAGAGACACCCCAGAGCACAAAAAAATCCAATTAAAATATTGACAGAGTACCTGAATAGATATATCTCCAAAGAGGACATACAGATGGCCAATAGACATATGAAATGAAGTTCAACATCACTAATCATCAGGGTAATGCAAATCAAAACCACAATGAGATATCGCCTCACACCTGTCAGAACAGCTATCATCAAGAAGCAAATAGCAAGTGCTGGTGAAGATGTAGAGAAAAGAGAACCAGCATGCAGTATTGGTGGGATTGTAAATTGTTGCCGCTACTATGGAAAACAGTAGGGAGACAAAACAAAAAAAATTAAAAAAAGAACTACCATATGACCCAGCAATTCTACTTCTGGGTATTTATTTGAAGAAATCAAAAACACTAATTTGAAAAGACATGTGCATTCTATGTTCATTGAATCATTATTTACAATAGTGAAGATATGAAAGCAATGTATGTGTCCATGGATAGATGAATGAATGAATAGGTGGTCCATATAAACAATGAAATATTAATCCACAAAAAGAATGAAATCATGTCATTGGTGACAACATGGATGGACCTAGAGGGTATTACGCTAAGTGAAACAAGTCAGACAAAGAAAGGCAAATACCATATAATTTCATTTATATGTAGAATGTAAAAAACAAAGTAGTACTTCCGGCCAAGATGGAAGAGTAGGTTGGATATACTGTGCCTCCTCTCATAACTAAAATTAAGAACAACAAATATTTAGAAACAAGAAAACAACCGGAACTGATAGAAAATTGAACTGTACAGAAGTCCAACAACCATTCATCCACACCGGTAAGAGGGGCGGAGTCGTGGCAGGAAAAAGTGGAGGTGCGGACCGGGGCACGCAGGCAGCAGCAGTTGGCAGTTCCCAGGTGTACAGGCGGCAGCTAGCAGACCCCAGGTGCACAGGTGGCGGCTAGTGGACCCCGGGCACAGGGAAGCAACTGTGCAGACCCAGTGAGGCTGCACAAGGCGGCTGGCTGACCAGGTGGTCCCACAGTCCTGCACAGATAATCCAGGTGAAGGGGAAGCAGCGGAAGGGACTGGAATCCAAGAGAGAGTGAAGCAAACACCATTGTTCACTCTCAGACTCCACCCCCACATATTGCGTCACTGCCCAGCGACTGGGCTGCCCCACACCAGGGAACACCTAAGGCTCCACCCCTCACTACATAACAGCTGCGACCAGACCGCCCCCCCCAAAAAAAAGGCTCAAAGCAGAGAACAAATCAAAGTTCTATAGCCAATTCCTCCAAGCAACAAAGAGATAGCCAACCTATCAGATGCACAGTTCAAAGCCCCGGTCATCAGGATGCTCACAGAACTGGTTGATTTTGCTCACAAATTAGATGAAAAAATGCAGGCTACAATACGTGAAATGAAGGAAGACCCATGGGGAACCAATAGAGATGGGAGGAAAACTGGGACTCAAGTCAATGGAGTGGACCAGAAGGAAGAAACAAACAACCAAACAGAAAAGAAGGAAGAAACAAGAATTCAAAAAAATGAGGAGAGGCTTAGGAACCTCCGGGACATCTTTAAACGTCCCAACATCCAAATTATAGGGGTACCAGAAGAGGAAGAAGAGGAGCAACAAGTGGAAAACTTATTTGAACAAATAATAAAGGAGAACTTCCCCAATCTGGCAAAGGAAATAGACTACCAGGAAGTCCAGGAAGCTCAGAGAGTCCCAAAGAAGTTGGACCCAAGGAGGAACACACCAAGGCACATTGTCATTACATTAGCCAAGATTCAAATGAAGGAGAGAATCTAGAAGCAGCAAGGGATAAGGGGACAGTCACCTACACAGGAGTGCCCAACAGACTCTCAGCTGATTTCTCAAGAGACCTTACAGGCAAGAAGGGGCTAGAAAGAAGTATTTGATGTCTTGAAAGGCAAGGACCTACATCCAAGATTGCTCTATCCAGTGAAGCTGTCATTTAGAATGGAGGGGAAGATAAAGTGCTTCTCAGATAAGGTCAGGTTCAAGGAATTCATCATCACCAAGCCCTTATTATATGAAATGTTAAAGGGATTTACCTAAGAAAAAGAAGATAAAAAATATGACTGTAAAAAGGCAGCAAACTCACAGCTATTAACAACCACACCTAAAACAAAAGCAAACTAAGCAAACAGCTAGAACAGGAACAGAAACTCAGAAATGGAGATCATATGGAGGGTTAGCAATAGGGGAGTGGGAGGAGGAGAGGGGGAAAAGGTACAGAGAATAAGTAGCATAGACGGTGGGTAGAAAATAGACAGGGGGAGGGCAAGAATAGTGTGGGAAATGTAGAAGCTAAAGAACTTATGACACATGGACATGAACTAAAGAGAGGGAATGTGGGTGGTAGGGGGTGTGCAGGGTGGAGGGGAAGGATGGGGGAGAAATGGAACAACTGTAATAGCATAATCAATAAAATATATTAAAAAACAAAGTAGAAACAAAAGAGAAACAACTCATAGACACAAAGAAGAAACTGACAGTTACAAGTTAGGAAGGGGATTGGAGGGGTGGGTGAAAAAAATGAAAGGATTAAGAAGTATAAATGGACAGTTATAAAAATAGTCATATGGCTGTAAAGTACATCATAGAGGCTACAGGGTGGAACAAAAGTAGGTTTACAGCTGTTTGTATGGCAAATAAAATAACAAATAATAATATAAGAATAAACTCTGTTTCATATACTTACAACTGTAAACCTACTTTGACCTACCCTGTATGATCAATAATGTTATGATAACCATATGGTATCAGTTGTATACTAGATTTATCAGGGTGATCACTTTATAAGTTATGTAAATATCTAATCACTGTTGTAGACTTGGAACTAATATAGTATGTTTACTATAATTGAAAAATTAAAAATTAAAGGACATTGATAAACTTATAGGAGAGGAAGTGATCCCTTGTACTATAGCAAATCTTTGTTGAAAATATATTGCACACAAGGCACTGTTCTTGGCTCTGTTCCTGTTGCACAACCACCCAGTGAGAAAACCCGGGTTCAGAGAAAAGTGAATCACATAATTTCACATAATTTCTTTATTACACTGTTACCTTATGTTTGATGAACAGTACTGCCAACTAACTTGATTTAAATATATATATAAATATAAAGAGATAGAGGGATGATAGATAGATAGAAAATTATACTAATTTACTGAAAATTTGACAAAAATTTGGACAAAGATTTGTCCAAAATACACATCCAAATGTTGACAAAATGGTCTTCTATAAGTTAAATAGTTTCAAATTGTTTTCTTTTATGTTATTGCTATATGAATAGTGAAACTACATTGGGTGGTTTATTACTATATGTGCTGCATGACTATCTATATCTGAATGCTAATAAGAGGCTAATCATTCAGCATGCCTTTTTTCTCATTGAATTTTATAACTGACAGGTATAAAAATTTATTTACTGTTTATTACATTAATTATATTTGTGTTTAGATTCTAGCTACATTGTTTTATATCATCTTCTATATGATCCCTTCCAATGCCTCATATAGAATTGGTTTTGAATATACATCTATCATTTGAAACCCTATGGAATGAGTCTGTTTTCCAAAAGCTAAAGGTAAAACTTAGGAAACTAACTCCCTTAACTGAAGTATTCAATCATTCCTTTACATTATTTTCTCTAATGTCAGATCATTTTTAAGTTTAAACATTCGGCTCAAACATTAGAGAGGTAAATTTAATGTGTGACAGATCTGATGTCATTTCAAATAAACCAATACGTTATTCATAACACTTATGATAGTTTATTGAGATTGTATATGCTGTTGATTCAGTGTTTGTTTGGAGCAATAGTTCAGAAAATGAATGGCAAAGATCTTGCTATTATTCATCCATAATATTACCTTAATGGCTAAATCTGTGGTTTATAATTTTCTGTAATAAAACAAGAGGTACACCAGTTTTTAAATGACAGGTAATATGCTTATTTCACAAAGAATCTCTGTCTTCATATACTGTAGCAGAGAACAAATTATTGTGAATTTATTTCAAAATGCTGCTTTGACTCATCACAACAAGTAGAGATACATGGCAACATAGTTTTGAAGAATAAAAAGCATACTGACACTCAAATCAACTTCCAAGATTTTTAAAAACACTACAAAAGTGCATGCATGTTTTATATCGTGTAAAACATAAATAGAAAATTGTTAATGGTCCAGTCATAACTTACTTTAGTTTTAGTATAGTTTATTAATTACAACTATGACTCAAATTTATTTAATTCATGTTACTAAGAATTTTATGTTATGTGATTTATAGTAGTTTTAAAATGCTACTATTTTTAAAAAAACATAGCCTTTGAAAATTTTTCTCAATTATACTCCTAGTCAATAATAATTTGGTTAATAAATTTACTTGATTAGTAAAATTCGTAGCAATTATCATAACAGAATTTTAAATATAAGACCGAATTTGGAAAGCTTATAAAGAAAAAGGTAAACTGCTAGGCACAAGGGCCTGCTTCAGAGCAGCAGCTTTAAATACAAAAGTCTACTTCCCTTGAAATATTTGTATTTGTCAATATTTCAACATGTATATTGTGTCCTCCCAGAAATGTTTTCACTCTACATTATTGAAAAATGTTAGCATATACTCCAAAAAATACATGAGGCTAATTAATGACTCATTTCTTATATAGAAGGCATGCAAGAGATCATGAGCAACTTTGTGGTTTGGTATGACACAATTAATAAAGAATTAGGTCAACCGCCCCCCCCAAATATAGTCATACAATTTACCTAGTAATATGGTAATGAGAGTGAGTATAAACTGCATGCTTCATCAATCTGATGCTGTGACTCGTTAATAAAAATAAAAAACTCAATTATGCAAGTTATTCAAGAAATACATATGCAGAGGTAAACATAGCAGAGTAGGTAAATATAGTACTCTCATCTTCCCACAAGCAAATCAAAATTACAAATAAACTACAGGACTATCATTCAGAACTACCTGAAATCAAGCTGAACAGAAGTCTTATAACTAATGATAAAAAGTAGCAGCCAAGACAAGATTGGCAGGTGTGGTGGTTAAAATTTTGGAGGGATATCACAGCTTCAGAGGTCCTCACTGAGGAACAAGGGATTTGTATAGAGAGAGGGTTTCCCCAGATCCCCCAGCCCAGGGTTCCGGTGCCATGAAAAGAAGTCCCCCTAACTTCTGGCTGTGAAAACTAGTGTGGATTGTGGCTGAGTGAGACAGAGAGCTACTAGAGTCCCAGGCATTCATCTTAAAGGGCCTTGAACAGACTGATGTGGACTCACTCGCTCTGAGCTCCAGAGCTGAGGCATCAGCTCAAAAGGCACCAGGAACATAAAAGGAGGAACTGAATTGTCTGGCTTCAGGGCAAGGACAGCTTTGTCCCAGACAGAAGTGGTGGCAGAACCCATTGTTCCTTTTCTGAGCACTTATCCACAGAGCCAGCTGGTGGGCATCATATCTGAGTCTCCATCAACCTGGCCACATTGTTAGTCCAGCCCTGGTGATTCCCTGAGATCCTGCCCCACCCAACTTCCAGGCCCATCCAAGCTATTTCTAGTGTTTTTGCATACAGAGAGCCTATCTTAGCTCATGCTGGAGGCTTTCCTAAATTTTCTCAAAGGCTCACAAATCCCAAACAAGCAACATCTGGCCTCAGCATGCCTTGTGCCTCTTGTTAAGGGGCCTCATGCCCAGACTGGGAAATGTAGTGTCTTTCCTAATGCATAGACATAAACACAGGAAGGTAGCTAAAAGGAGACAAAGAAACACATCCCAAACAAGAAAACAGAACTAAACTTCAGAAAAAGAACTAAACGATATGGAGGCAAGCAACCTACCAGACTCAGTTCACAACTCTGGTTATAAGGATACCCAATGAACTTAAGGGAAGAGTGTATTAACTTAGTAAGAATTTCGACAGAGAGATAGGAAACATAAAAATGTAGATAGAAAACATAAAAAAAGCAGTCATAAATGAATACAATAGCTATAATGAAAAATACATTACAGGGAATCAATATGAGAGTAGATGAAGCAATGGGTCAAATCAATGATTTAGAATATAAGGTAGTAGAAAACACTCAATCAGAACAGCAATCAGAATATAGGATCCAAAAAATGAAGATGGTTTAAGTAGCCTCCAGGACAAACTTCAAGCATACTATTTGCATCATGGAGTGCCAGAAGGAGAAAAGAGAGAACAAGTAATTAAAAACCCACTTAAAAAATGACAGATATCTTCCCTAAATAGACATACATGCCAGGAAGTGCAGAGAGTCACAAATAAAATGATAAAACCAAAGAGGTCCACACCAAGACATATCAGAATTAAAATACCAAGAAAGGAAGATGGCAGTGAGATAGGTGGGAGCAGAGTCCACTTCCCCCTGAGCATGGATGAAACGCCTAGTCGATCTTCTGAGAAACAGAGCAAATAGCCAACGGTATCTCAGCATATATGAAGGCTGGAGGCCAAAATTGTAGAGGACATTGAAAAAATCAGACAGTAAGGAGAATGCTTCAGGTCAATAAGGTCTTTGAGACCAGTTTAGGGAGTAGTGCGGCTGCAGCCCCAGACCCTCACCCGCCAAATAGGAAGGTTAGAGTAGCACCAGGATGGACCTGGATGCTTGAAGTCACTGGGGGGAATAAAGATGAAGTGGCAAATACACAGAGGCAGCGTTCACCAGCTGAGATTGTGTTCACCAACTGAGACTGTGGACACCAGCTGGATCATTACCAGAGAAACTGGGGAACCTGGTGATGCCTGGAGAAGGGAGAAGAGTTGGGCAGTAATGAAGCCTGACCCATATGGTCTCTAGTCTAGTTGGAAAGCTGGGCTGTGTGAGAGGCTGGGCGCTTGTTAGTAGTGGCAGGCTTGAACAGGAGGAATTTGTTTAAAAAACAAAAAGGCTCTAGGTGGCTGTTTAGGGAATTCTCCTGCAGCGGTCACCCCCACCTCCCCTGGCCATGCCCCTGCAGCTGCCACAGCCTTGGACAGGCCTGCCTCTGCTGCCATTACTGGGGCCGCATCCATGCCCCTACCCTCTCCTGGGGCAACAGCAGCTGAGGGCACCCGCTGGAGCCTGGGGTCCCAGCAGTTTGAGCCCAACCTACCTCCACCAAGGCTGCGCCCCTGCCCCCACTGCTGCAACAGCTGAGGCCATGCCCATACCTGCAGACCTAAAGGTGCAACCCCACTGCTGCATCCCCCATCCCTGCCACAGCAGTGAAGGCCACTTGCCCAAGCCCATGCCCCCAGAGACTGATGCCAGCACCTATAGCCACAGCTATTGCAGCCTGCCTGCCCTGCAGGGCAGGACTGGTGTACTATCAAGAATGAGGAAGGAGGAGGTGTTCCCCCACCACCTCGCAGAGGAAAGCACCAGGGCTCAGGGAGTTAGCAGTCCCCAGAAAGACTTAACTCAGTGCGGGAGCCAAACTACCCTGAAAAGACTTTGAGAATGCCTAGCGCTTAGGTGAGCAAAGAGCAGGAAGGGGGTTTGTGTGTTGCCCCTAATTGGTGCACCTCAAGTATAGCACAACTGGTGGACTGAAGGCATAAGCCTGGCACAGCAGGACACTGGGGGCCCGACAGCAAACTCAGTAACTGGGCTGGAGGCCGAGCAACTGTGAAGAGCCAACATAAACAATACCCCAAGAGCAGCAAGTTCAGGAGATCAAGGAAACTGCACCATTGAATCTCACACGTCTCCTACCATAGAAGTCTGTTCATACCACAGACCCAGGGGGTCAGGACAGATCAATTTTAGAAGCAGAAGCTAACGAGTAGAGTCTCACATATAATGGGAAGACAAAGAAACAATCCCCAAATGAGAGGAAAGGAGGAAGCCTCAGAAAGAATGTTAAATGAAATAGAGGCGAGTCAACTATCAGATACTGAGTTCAAAGCAATGGTTGTAAGGAAGCTCAATGAGTACAAAGAAAATTACCAAAACTACAGGGAAACTACGATGAACTCACTGAAAACTATATCAACATGAAAAAGGAAATAGAAACTATCAATATGGGCCAAGAGGAAATGAGGAACACAATTTCTGAATTGAAGAACACAGTAGAAGGAATCAAAATCAGGTTAGATGAACCAAAGGATTGGATCAGTGAGCTGGATGAAAATATAGAAAAAAACACCCACAAAGAGCAAGAAAAGGAAAAAATACTCAGAAAGAATGAAGAAGTGTTAAGGGAACTGCAGGACAACATGGAACATAATAATATCCAAATAATAGGGATACCAGAAGAAGAAGAAGAAGAGCAAAGGATAGAAAACCTGTTTGAAAAAATAATGACAGAAAACTTCACTAATTTAAAAAGAGAAAAAGTCACACAAATCCAGGAAACGCAGAGAGTCCCAATCAAGAGGAATCCAAAGAGGCACACTTCAAGACACATCATAATTAAAGTGTCAAAATTCCAACACAAAGAGAGAATCTTAAAGGCAGAAAGGGAGAAACAGGAAGTAACATACAAGGGAGCCCTGATAAGACTAGCAGCTGACTTCTCAGTGGAAATGCTCCAAGCCAGAAGAGATTAGCAAGAAATATTCCAAGTAATGAAAACCAAAAGCTTGCAACCGAGACTACTCTATCCAGTAAGGCTCTCAATTAAAATGGAAGGCCAAATAAGGAGTTTCTCAGACAAAAGGAGCCACAGAGAATATACCTTCTCCAAACTAGTTCTGCAAGAGATGCTAAGGGTCTGCTTTAAGAATAGGGGCGGAAAGAGCAAGAGAGACACACACACAGGTACAAAAAATGGCAATGCATAAGTAACTACCAATAATAACCTTAAATGTAAATAGATTAAATCTCCGATCAAAAGACACAGAATAGCTGAATGGATAAGAAATCATGTCCCACACATATGCTGCCTACCAGAGACACACCTCAGAACAAAAGACCTACACAGACTGAAAGTGAAGGGCTGGAAAGAAATATTCCAAGCAAATGGACAGGAAAAAAAAAAAGCCAGGGTAGCAATACTCATATCAGACAAAATAAACTTCAAAAAAAGGGTCATAAAAAGAGACCCAGAAGTCACTTCATAATACTCAAGGGAAGAATCCATCAAGAAGACATAAACACTGTAAATATATATGTACCCAACATGGGAGCACCCAAATACATAAAGAAAATCTTGGAGGATGTCAAGAAAGATATTGATAGCAATGCAATTATACTAGAGGATTTAAACACCCCACTGTCAAAAATGGATAGATCTTTTAAACAAAATATCAACAAAGATATTGTAGCATTGAACTGTGTCCTAGATCAAATGGACTTAACTGGTATATAGAGAGCCTTTCATCTCAAAGAAGCAAAATACAAATTCTTTTCAAATGCACATGGAACATTTTCAGATATAGACCACATGATAGGACACAAAACAAGCCTCAACAAATTCAAGAAAATTGAAATTATATCAAGCATTTTCTTTGACCACAAGTGACTGAAACTAGAAGCCAACCTCAAGGAAAAAATTCAAAAACACTCAAACTCATGGAGATTGAATAGTATGCTATTAAACAATGAATGGGTCAAGAATGAGATTAAGGAAGAAATCAAAAACTTTCTGGAAACAAATGAAAATGAACTTACAACAATCTAAAACTTATTGGAAAAACTTCCCCCTGAGAGGGAAGTTCATAGTGATACAGCCTACCTTAAAAAGATAGAAACATTTCAAATAAATAACATAACCCTACGCCTACAGGAACTAGAGGAACAACAACAAAGGCAGCCCAGAGCATGTAGAAGGAAGGAAATAACCAAGGCCAGAGCAGTGTTAAATGACATAGAGACTAAAAGCACAATTCTAAGGATCAATAAATTTAGGAGCTGGTTCTTTGAAAAGATAAAAAAAATCAACAAGCCTTTAAGCAGACTCATCAAGAAAAAAAGAGAGAGGACCCAAATAAACACAATCAGAAATGAAAGAGGAGAGATTACAATTGATAGTGTAACAGGGTATAGCTGGGGACCCCCAAATAGGGATTTATAATGGGGTCCAGATCAGGATGTTGAGGAAATATTAAAAAAAATATATAGTATGTCCTCACCCCCACAAGTCTGAACTGGGGAATGGCACACATAAAGTAAGGCCATTGACAGTTGTTTTGCATAACAACAGTTTTTCAACTAACCTCTGGCGTAGTCATTTAGCATATCTATAACTTTTAACGGGTTTCATGGATATGTTAAATAGCTGTGGCCACACTTTGAGCCAGGGAAATGGGAGTGATTTCCACCCAGGATGTAACTGGGATGCAACTCCCCCTGGTTTCAGCACCTGTGTGAGAGCTTGGAGTAAGGAGTAAGGAGGGACCACATGGCTTTGGCAAGAAATGGAGAAACCATGAGACTTTGGAGAAGGGGGGGCCCACACAGCTTTGGTGAGAGAGGGAGAACCACACAGCTTTGGGGCTCCCTTTGCCATGCAGCTTAGGAAGCTGGGAAGCAAGATGTAGCAGTGATGCAGAGCTCTCTCTTAACAGTTTGGAAGAATGCAGGAGAGATGCTATGGGAAGGAAATGGGTAAAAGGACTCTTGCTGGTGGGCCATGAGAAGGTGCCATGTGGGTTTGGGTTAACTGGAGATCATGGTGGTGACACAGCTGATGGTGCTGGGAACTGAAGGAGGCCTGCCAGCCAAGCATGGATTACTGGGAAGGACCACGGTCTACCTGAGCCATGGACTTCTATTTCTTTTCCTGAGATACAGTACCCCAGACTGGGCAAAGGGGAGAAGGAAGGACTGTGTGTGTTTATGGGTGTTTTAAGGGACTTTGGGATCTTAATGAAGACATTAAGACATTACTCCAAGTCTGCATAATCTTTGAATAAATAATTCCTTTTCTTTTCACCAATCATTCCCTGGCAGTGGGTGTGGCAAACCCAGTACAGCGGGACCCCAGGAGAAGAAATGGGAGGTCCATTTGGTAATAGTATATCATTCCCCACCCTGGGTCTGTTCTGTAACAATATCGCAGAAATACGAAGGATTGTAAGAAATTGCTATGAGTCCTATATGCCAGGAAATTTGAAAACCTAGGTGAAATGGACAAATTTCAAGTAAAATATAATCTTCCAAAACTAAATGACGAAGAAGCAGAAAGCCTGAACAGACCAATAACAGCAGATGAAATTGAAGCAGTAATCAAAAAACTCCTGACACATAAAAGCCCCGGACTGGATGATTTCACAGGAGAAATTTACAAAGCATTTAAGGAAGAGCTAACCTCTATCCTTCACAGACTATTCCAAAAAATCCAAGAATATGGAAGACTCTCAAACTTTTTTATGAAGTCAGCATCATCCTAATGCTAAAACCAGATAAAGACACAACAAAGAAAGAAAACTTCAGGCCAGTTTCATTGATGAACACAGACACTAAAATCCTCAACAAAACATTGGCAAACCACATCCAATAATACATTAAAAAGATCATACACCATGATCAAGTGGGATTCATCCCAGGGATCCAAGGATGATACAATAATCCAAATCAATAAACATAATCCATCACATAAACAAAAGGAAAGCCAAAAACCACACGTTCATATCAACAGAAGTGGAAAAAGCATTTGATAAGTTGCAACACCCATTTATGATAAAAGCACTGAGCAAAGGGGGAGTAAAGGGAGCATTCCTCAACATAATAAAGGCCATATATGAGACACCTACAGCCAACATATTACTCATTGGGCAAAAACTAAGTTTTCCTACTAAGATTAGGAACAAGACAAGGATGCCCACTTTTACGGTTTCTATTCTACATAGTATTGGAAGTCCTAGCTACAGCAATCACACAAGAAAAAAATAATAAAAGGCATCCAAATTGGAGAAGAGGAAGCAAAACTGTCATTGTTTCCAGATGAAATGATAGCATACATAGAAAATCCTATAGACTCCACCAAAAACCTACATGACCTAAAAAGTGAATTTGGCAAAGCAATGGAACACAAAGTCAATATTCAGAAATCAAAGGCATTTTTGTACACCAACAATAAAATATCAGAAACAGATATCAGAAAAAAATCCCATTTGATATAGCGACAAGAAAAATAAAGTTCCTAGGAATAAACCTAAACAAGGATGTAGAAGATCTGTACTCCAAAAACTATACAACACTAAAGAAAGAAATTAAGGAAGACACAAACAAATGGAAGCATGTACCATGTCCATGGATTGGAAGAATTAACATCATCAAAATGTCCATACTACTCAAGGCAATTTATACATTCAAGACAGTCCCTATTAAAGTACCAATGATATATTTCACAGATATAGAAATAACATTTCAAAAATTTATATGGAATCATAAATGATTCCATTTATGATGAATAGCTGTGGCAATTTTGAGAAAGAAGAAGAAAGTAGGAGAGATCATAATACCTGATATCACACTGTATTACATGGCCACTGTAATCAAAATAGCCTGGTACAGGCACAAGAACAGAAATATAGACAAATGGAACAGAACAGAGAGCCAATAAATAAACCCAAGTCTAAATGGTCAATTAATATTTGATAAAGGGGGCAGCAACATAAAATGGAATAAAAACAGCCTCTTCAAGAAATGATATTGGGAGATCTGAACACCTATGTGCAAAAAAATGAAACTCTAGCACCAACTTACACCATACGCAAAAATAAATTCAAGGTGAATAAAACACTTAAATATAAGTCATGACACCATACAAGATCTAGAGGGAAATATGGGCAGGAAAATCTCAGACATTCCATGCAGCAATATTTTCACTGATATGTCCCCTAGAGCAAAGGACATTGAAAGAATAAACAAATGGGACCTCATCAAATTAAAAAGCTTCTGCATGGCTAAAGAAAAGATTAAAATGAAAAGAGAACCAAATATATGGGAAAACATATTTGCCAATGATACCTCAGACAAAGGTTTGGTGTCCAAAATATATAAAGAACTCACACAACTCCACTCCAGGAAGATAAACAACCCAATTAAAAAATGGGCAAAGGATCTGAACAGACACTTCTCCAAGGAGGACATACAGAGGGCCCAGAGACATATGAAAGGATGCTCAGCCTCACTGGCCATCAGAGAGATGCAAATTAAAACCACAATGAGATACCAATTTATACTGGTCAAATGGCCATCATAAACAAATCAACAAACAAAAAATGTTGGAGAGAACAGGGAGAAAAGAGAACCCTAGTGCACTGTTGGTGGGAATGCAGACTGGTGCAGCCACTGTGTAAAACAGTATGGAATTTCTTCAGAAAATGAAAAATGCAACTGCCTTTTGACCCAGCAATTCCATTGCTGAGACCATATCCTAAGAACCCTGAAACACCAATTCAAAAGAACTTATGCACCCCAATGTTCATAGCAGCACAATTTACAATAGCCAAGTGCTAGAAGCAACCTAAGTACTCATTAGTAAATTAGTGGATCAAAAAACTATGGTACATTTACACAATAGAATACTACACAGCAGAAAGGAAGAAGGAGCTCCTACCCTTTGCGACAGCTTGGATGGAACTGAAGAGCAGTATCCTAAGTGAAATAAGCCAGATGGTGAAAGACAAATACCATATGACCTCACCTATAATTGGAACCTAATCAACAAAACAAACCAGCAAGTGAAAAATAACAAGAGACACTGAAATTAGTAACAATATGACAGTAACCAGTGGGGAGGTAGGAGGGGATAATGGCAGGAAGGGGGAAAGTATTTTCAGGAACAACTATAAAGGACACATGGACAAAACCAAGGAGGGGTGGAAGCAGGGGAGGCAGGTGGGGTGGCTGGGGATGGAGGGAAGTGGTGGGGGGTAAATGCAGACAATTGTACTCAAACAAGAAAAAATAACTTTAAAAGAAAAGATTTTAAAATACCAAAATATGAAGACAAAAAGAGATCTTAACAGCAGCAAGAGAAAAGAGCTTAGTTACCTACAAGTGTGCTCCCATAAGACTGTCAGTATATTTCTCAACAGAAACTGGATATCAGAAGACATTGGCACAAAATGTTCAAAGTGATGAGAAGGAGAAGTGTCAAATCAAGGAAATGTATAAAGGTCCCATGGAAAAAGACAATGGGGGGCGTTGAGGATTGAATGTGGGAAGTGGGAGGTTGGTAGGACAGGGATGAGTAATAAAGAAAAATGGGGACAACTGTAATTGAACAAAAATTAAAAAAATATATTTTTGAATGTGAACAACAAAAGAAAAACAAGGCCCTAAAACCAAGATTACTCTATCCAGCAAAGCTGTCATTCAGAATCAAAGGACAAAGAGCTTCTCAGATAAGAAAAAGCTAAAGAAGTTCATCACCTACAAACCAGTATATAAAAAAATGTTAAAATCTTATTTAAGAAGAAAATAATAAATAAGATAAAAATATAAGTAATATAATGGCAACAAATACATATCTATCAACAACTACTTTATATGCAAATGGATTAATTGCTCCAATCAAAATACATTGAGCAGCACTTGCAGCCAAGATGGAGGTATAGGTAGACACACTATGCCTGCTTGCACAACCAAAAGAACAACAACAACAACTAAATTAAAAAGGATAAACAACTAGCCAGAACTGACAGAAAATTGAAATGTATGGAAGTCCAACAACCAAATATTCATCCAGATAAGTAGGAGAGGCAGAGATTGGCAGCCAAGAGGAGAGGATTCATGGCAAGGCTGTGGCTGGTGGAGCGGTTGGTCTCACATTTGCATGCAGATAAACTGGGAGGAACAATTGGGGAGTGAGACAGACCATGAAATCCAGTGTTCCAGTGTGGGGAGATACAGCCTATAAACCTCTGACTGAAAAAACCTGTGGGGGTTGAGCAGCAGGAGAAATTCCAAGCCTCACAGGAGATGAGACTTTCGTTGGAGAGAACCACAAGGAGGCTTTTGTTGGAGAGAACCACAAGGTCCTAGAATGTACACAAACCCACCCACCCAGGAATCAGCACCGGAAGGGACCAATTTGCTTGTGGGTATCAGAGGAAGTGACTCAGAGCCAGCAGAATGATGAACAAACAGCACTGTTCTCTGTTGGACACCTCCCCCACATGCACTGCCACAATACAGCTACTTAGGTTGTCCCACTCTGGTGAATACCTAAGGATCTGCCCCTTACTATATAACAGGTCCAACAAGCACACCAAGACCAAAAAAAAAAAAAAAAAAAAAAGGCCCAAATGAAAGAACAAAGCTCCATAAAAAATACAACTAAGCAATGAAGAGATAGCTAACCTATCAGATGCACAGTCCAAAGCATTGGTAATCGGGATGCACACAGAATTGGTTGAGTATGGTTGCAAAATAGAGGAAAAAGTGAAGGCTATGAGAAGTGAAATAAAGGAAAATGTACAGGGAACCAAGAGTCAAGGGAAGTAACTCAAATCAACAGCTTGGACCATTTGGACCAGAAGGAAGAAATAAAATTTCAATCTGAACAGAATGAAGAAACAAGAATTCAAAAAAAAAAAAAAAAAGAATGAGGGGAGATTTAGGAAATTCCAGGACAACTTTAAACCTTCCAACCTCCATAGGATGCCAGAAGGAGAAGAGGCAGAACAAGAAATGGAAAACTTATTTGAAAACATAATGAAGGAGAACTTTCCTAATCTGTCAAAGGAAATAGACTTCCAGGAAGTTCAAGAAGCTAAGAGAGTCCCCGAAATGTTGGACCTAAGGAAGCACACACCAAGGCATATCATAATTACATTACCCAGGATGAAAGATAAGGAGAGAATCTTAAAAGCAGCAACAGAAAAGGAGACAATCAACTACAAAGGAGTTCCCATAGGGTTATAAGCTGATTTCTCAAAAGATATCTTGCAGGCATGAAAAGGCTAGAAAGTAGTATTCAAAGTCATAAAAGGCATAGACCTACATCCAAGATTACTCTATCCGGCAAAGCTATCATTTAAAATGGAAGGGCACATAAATGCTTCCCAGTCAAGGTAAAGTTAAAGGAGTTCATCATCACCCAGCCCTTATTATATGAAATGTTAAAGGGACTTATCTAAGAAAAAGAAGATGATCAAGGATATGAACAGTAAAATGACAACAAACCCACAACTATCAACAACCGAACCTAAAGAAAAAAAAAACAAACAAACACAAAAACAAACTAAGCAAACTAGAACAGGAACAGAATCACAGAAATGGAGATCACGTGGAGGGTTATCAGTGGGGAGGGGAGACAGGGGGAAAGGGTACAGGGAATAAGTAGCATACATGGTAGATAGAAAATAGGCAGAGGGAAGTTAATAGCATAAAAAATGTAGAAGCCAAAGAACTTATATGTACATCCCATGGACATGATTTAAAGGGGTGTGAGGGTTGTTGGTGGGCAGGGGTGTGCAGGGCAGAGGGGAATAAAGAGGGGGGGAATGGGACAATTGTAATAGCATAATCAATACAATGTATTAAAAAGAAGACATAGAGCAGCTGAATGGATAATAAAATAAAATCCCTACGTATGCTATGCTGTCTACAAGAGATTGGAACACACAGAGACTGAAAGTAAAGGGATGGAAAATGTATTTCATACAAACAAAAAAGCTGGGTAGCAATTTTTATGCCAGACAAAATTGACTTTAAAATCAAAGCTATAAACAAAGACAAAGAAGGACCCAGCAATTCCATTTCTGGGTATTTACCTGAAGAAACACAAAACACTAAATCAAAAACACTTAAATATCCATATGTTCACTGAAACATTATTTACAATAGTCAAGATACAGAAGAAATTTACGTGTTCGTCAATAGATAAATGTATAAAGAAGTGGTTCATATGTATAATGGAATATGACTCCATTTTTATGACTCAGGCTAAAAAAGAGTGAAATCTTGCCATCTGCAACAACATAGATGGACCTGGTGGGTACAGTGCTAAGTGAAACAAGCCAAGCAGATAAAGGCAAATGCTGTATGATTTCACCTATATGTGGAGTTTAAAAGACAAAATAAATAAGCAGAACAGACACAGATTCATAGATACGAAGAACATAATGACTATTCCTAGATGAGAGGGTGGTTTAGGGATTGGGTAAAAAAGATGAAGGGATTAAGAAGTACAAATTGGTAGTTACAGAATGGTCATGAGGATCTGAAGTACAGTATAGAGAATATAGTCAATAAATTGTGTTTGATGGGTACTATATTTATCAGGGTGATCCCTTAGCAAGTTATATAATATCTAATCACTGGGTTGTATATTTAAAATGAATATAATACTGTACTTCAACTGTAAATGAAAAAAATTATTTAAAAAAGAGGAAAATAGAAATATATATGCATCATTAATATGCAGTAAAACAACTTTTTACCAAATTTTAAATAAGTTCTCCTTGGGTCCTCAACTTTATCTCTCTATAAGAACTGGATATGTAAGAGGCTGAATCAATATTTGTAACTGTAATTTTAAAACCTGTGTTGACAGTATTCAAATTGCCAAACTAATCGCTCAAAACAAAGAATTGGAACACAGGGGTTGTGTGACCATAGGCACCTGCGCGTGACTATGGCCACGCGAACGTAGGCCCCCGCACCACTGGAGATTGCTGTGCAACCTCAGTCTCTCCTGTGCCACCGCAGACAGCTGCCACTGTGAGAATGGAGATGGCTGCATGAGACCAGAGACCCAAGCTCACACCCATAAACTCAGGAAAGTGCATACACCCCAGGAGGCTCAGAACACATGCCCAAGGCCCTGTGCAGAGAGGCACTGGGCTAGCTCAGGGGAGAGGGCACGGCTAGCCCTGGGGAGTGTAGCCCAAAGATGACTGAGTGCTGAACAGGGAGAAAACTGATACCATCACCCCTTGGCCATTGCAGCCAGCAAGACTAGAGAAAACAGCTCGGCAAGTTTGAAAACAGCAAGAGTTTTTTGTTTAGTATTTTTTTTTTTGTTTTCGTTTTTTTAAATAAATTTTTAATTATTATTTCTTTATTATTTTTATCTTTTTTACCCCCAACTCCTTTTGCCTCTCTTTACTTCTTTCTTGTTTTATTCCTTCTTCCTTTCTTTCCAATTTTATCTCTTCTTCCTTCCTCTTCTTTTCTTTTTCTTCTTTTTTCATTTTCCCCTCTTTTCTCTTTTTAAATACCCATGAGTGAGACAAAAAAGCAAAAAACAAAAAAACAAACCTGGAACTATGAAAAAAATCAGAGTTGGTCCCAAAAAGAGGGCATCCCAACAGCTGAGACAGTGGAAGCCTTGAACAACAGGATACCTGAAGGAGACTGCACCACTGAATCTCATACGTATTCTACCACAGAAGTTCACACCATAAACCCAGGGACCAGGACTGACCAATTTAAGAAGCTGAGGTTAACAAGAAGAGTCTCACAGACAATGGAAGACAAAGAAACAATCCCCAAATGAAAGGAAAGGAGGAAGTACCAGAAAGAATGCTAAATGAAATGGAGGCAACTCAACTATCAGATATTGAGTTCAAAGCAATGGTTGTCAGGAAGCTCCATGAGCTCTCAATGAGCTACCAGAAACTACAGGGAAGCTACCATGAACTCACTGCAAACTACATCAGCATGAAAAAGGAAATAGAAACTATCAACAAGGGCCAAGAGGAAATGAAGAATAAAATCTCTGAACTGAAGAACACAGTAGAAGGAATCAAAAGCAGAATCGATGAAGTAGAACATCGGATCAGTGAGCTGGAGGACAAAATAGAAAAAAAAAAAAACACACAGAAAGAGCAAAAGGAAAAGAGGGTCAGAAAGAATGAAGAGGGATTAAGAGAAATGCAAGACAACATGAAACATAATAATATCCGTATAATAGGGATACCAGAAGGAGAAGAAGAGCAAGGGATAGGAAACCTATTTGAAAAAGTAATGATGGAAAACTTCCCTAATTTGATGAGAGAAAAAGTCACACAAATCCAGGAAACACAGAGAGTCCCAATCAAGAGGAACCCAAAAAGGCCCACTTCAAGACACATCATAATTACAATGGCAAAATTCCAAGACAAAGAGAGAATCTTAAAGGCAGAAAGGGAGAAAAAGGAAGTAACGTACAAGGGAGCCCCAGTAAGGTTAGCAGCTGATTTCTCAATGGACATGCTCCAAGCCAGAAGAGAATGGTGAGAAATATTCCAAGCAACGAGAACCAAAGGCCTGCAACCAAGACTACTTTACCCAGCAAGGCTCTCAATCAAGATAGAAGGCCAAATGAGAAGCTTCCCAGACAAAAGAAGTCTAAAAGAATACACCTCTACCAAACCAGTTCTGCAAGAGATACTCAAGGGACTGCTTTAAGGAAAGAAAGGAAGAGAGAGAGAGAGAGAGAAACACAGGTATGGAAATGACAATTAATAAGTACCTATCAATAATAACCTTAAATGTAAATGGATTAAATGCTCCAGTCAAAAGACATAGAATAGCTGAATGGATAAGAAAGCATGACCCACACATATGCTGCCTACAAGAGACACAACTCAGGACAAAAGACCTACACAGACTCAAAGTGAATGGCTGGAAACAAATTTTCCAAGCAAACGGACAGGAAAAAAAAAAAAAAAAGCCAGGGTAGCAATACTCATATCAGACAAAGTAGACTTCAAAAAAAGAGCCATAAAGAGAGAACCCGAAGGTCATTTCATACTACTCAAGGGAAGAATCCACCAAGAAGACATAAATATTGTAAATATACATGCACCTAAATACATCAAGAAAATCTTAAGGGACTTCAAGAAAGATATTGACAGCAACACAATTATAGTAGGCAATTTTAACACCCCACTGTCAAAAATGGACAGATCTTCCAAACAAAATATCAACAAAGATATTGTGGCATTGAACAATACTCTAGATGAAATGGACTTAACTGATATACATAGAGCCCTTCCTCCCAAAGAAACTAAATACACATTCTCTTCAAATGCACATGGAACATTTTCAAAGATAGACCACATGATAGGACACAAAAAAAACCTCAACAAATTCAAGAAAATTGAAATCATACCAAGCATTTTCTCCAACCACAAGGGACTGAAACTAGAAACTGACTCCACAGGGAAAATCTCAAAACCATCAAAATCATGGAGATTGAATAGCATGCTATTGAACAATGAAGGGGCAAAGAATGAAATTAGGGTGGAAATCAAAAAGTTTCTGGAAACAAACAAAAATGAACTCACGACAACCCAAAACTTATGGGACACAATGAAGGCAGTCCTCAGAGGGAAGTTCATAGCACTACAGGCCTACCTAAAGAAGACAGAAACATTTCTAACAAACGACTTAACCCTACGCCTACAAGAACTCGAGGAACAATAACAAAGACAGCCCAGAGCAAGTAGAAGGAAGGAAATAACCAAGATCAGAGCAGAATCAAATGACATAGAGACTAAAAGCACAATTCTAAGGATCAATAAATCCAGGAGCTGGTTCTTTAAAAAGATAAACAAAATCAACAAGCCTTTAAGCAGGCTGATCAAGAAAAAAAGAGAGAGGACCCAAATAAACACAATCAGATATGAAAGAGGAGAGATTACAGCTGATACCACAGAAATAGAAAGGATTGTAAGAAATTACTATGAAGAACTGTATGCCAAGAAATTTGAAAACCTAGGTGAAATGGACAAGTTTCTAGAAAAATATAAGCTTCCAAAACTCAATGAAGAAGAAACAGAAAGCCTGAACAGACCAATAACAGCAGATGAAATTGAAGCAGTAATGAAAAAACTCCTGACACACAAAAGCTCTGGACTAGATGGTTTCACAGGAGAATTTTACAAAGCATTTAAGGAAGAGCTAATCTCGATCCTTCACAAACTATTTGAAAAAATTCAAAATGATGGAAGACTCCCAAACTCATTTTATGAAGCCAGCATCATCCTAATCCCCAAACCAGATAAAGACACAACAAAGAAAGAAAACTTCAGGCCAATATCACTGATGAACATAGATGCTAAAATCCTCAACAAAATATTGGCAAACCATATCCAACAATACATTAAAAAGCTCATACACCATGACCTAGTGGGATTCATCCCAGGGATGCAAGGGTGGTTCACCATTCACAAATCAGTAAATGTAATACATCACATAAACAAAAGCAAAGACAAAAATCACATGATCATATGAATAGATGTGGAAAAAGCTTTTGATAAGGTACAACACCCATTTATGATAAAAACTCTTGGCAAAGTGGGAATAGAGGGAGCATTCCTCAACATAATAAAGGCCATATATGAGAGACCTACAGCCAACATCATACTCAACGGGCAAAAATTAAATCTTTTCCAGTAAGATCAGGAACAAGACAAGGTTGTCCACTTTCACCACTTCTATTCAATATAGTATTGGAAGTCTTAGCCACAGCGATTAGACAAGAAAAGGAAATAAAAGGCATCCAACGCAGAAAGGAGGAAACAAAACTATTATTTGCAGATGACATGATAGTGTATATAGAAAATCCGATAGACTTGGCCAAAAAACTGCTCAACCTAATAAATGAATTTGCCAAACAGCTGGATACAAAGTCAATATCCAGAAATCAAAGGCATTTTTGTATACCAACAATGAAACAGCAGAAGCAGAAATCAAGAATAAAATCCCATTCGATATAGCAAAAAGAAAAATAAAATACCCAGCAATAAACCTAACCAAGGAGGTAAAAGACCTGTATGCAGAAAACTACACTACACTGAGGAAAGAAGTCAAGGAAGACACAAATAAATGGAAGCATATGCCTTGTTCATGGATTGGAAGAATTAATATCATCAAAATGTCCATACTACCTAAAGCAGTTACAGATTCAATGCAATACCTATTAAAGTACCAATGGCATATTTCACAGACATAAAACAAACACTTCAAAAATTTATATGGAACCATAAACGACCTCGAATAGCTGCAGCAATCTTGACAAAGAAGAGCAAAGTAGGAGGGATCACAATGCCTTATACCAAACTGTATTACAAAGCCACTGTAATCAAAACAGCCTTGTACTGGCATAAAAACAGGCATATGGACGAGTGGAATAGAACAGAGAGCCTCGAAATAAACCCAAGTCTCTATGGTCAATTAATATTTGACAAAGGGCGCAGCAACATGAAATTGAGTAAAAATAGCCTCTTCAACAAGTGGTGTTGGGAGAACTGGGCAGCTAAGTGCAAAAAAAAAAAAAAAAAATGAAACTCGAGCACCAACTTACACCATACACAAAAATAAATTCAAGGTAGATAAAAGATTTAAATATAAGCCGTGACACCATTAAAGTCCTAGAGGAGAACATAGGCAGGAAAATCTCAGATATTTTATGCAGCAACCTTTTTACTGATATGTCCCCTAAAGCAAGGGATATAAAGGAAACAATAAACAAATGGGACCTCATCAAAATAAAAAGCTTCTGCACGGTCAAAGAAAACAGTTTTAAAATAAAAAAAGAACCAACTGTATGGGAAAACATATTTACCAATGATACCTCAGACAAGGGTTTAATCTCCAAAATATACAAAGAACTTACATGACCCCACTCTAAGTAGACAAGCAACCCAGTTAAAAAATGGGCAAAGGACTTGAACAGACACTTCTCCAAGGAGGACATACAGAGGATCCAGAGACACATGAAAAGATGCTCAGTATCTCTAGCTATCAGAGAGATGCAAATTAAAACCACAATGAGATACTACTTGACACCAGTCAGAATGGTCATCATAAACAAAGCAACAAACAACAAGTGTTGGAGAGTTTGTGGAGAAAAGAGGACCCAAGTGCACTGTTGGTGGGAGTGCAGACTGGTGCAACCACTATGGAAAGCAGTATGGAATTTTCTAAGAAAACTAAAAATGGATCTACCTTTTGACCCAGCAATTCCACTGCTCAGATTATATCCTAAGAGCCCTGAAACACCAATCCAAAGGAACCTATGCACCCCAATGTTCATAGCAGCACAATTTACAATAGCCAAGTGTTGGAAGCAACCTAGATGTCCATCAGTAAACAAATGGATCAAGAAACTATGATACATTTACACAATGGAATTCTATTTAGCAGAAAGAAAGAAGGAGCTCCTACCCGTCACAACAGCATGGATGGAACTGGAGAGCATTATGCTAAGCAAAATAAACCAGGCAGTGAAAGACAAATACCATATGATCTCACCTTTAACAGGAACCTAATCAACAAATCAAACAAAGAAGCATAATATAACCAAAGACACTGAAATTGAGAACAGGCTGACAGTCACCAGAGGGGAAAGGGGAGGGAATTTCAGGGGAAAAGGGGAAGGGTTTAGAGCAACAAGTATAAAAGACACATGAACAAAATCTAGGGGGTGTGGAAATGGGAGAGAGGTGGGGAGGGCTGGGGCAGTGGGCTGGGATAGGAGTAAAAGATAGAAAACTATATGTGAACAACAATTAAAATAAAAAAAAGAATTGATAGAACAACTAGACAAAAAAAAAAAGAATTGGAACACAGGCAACCTAATTAGAAACAAAATTTTGCTAATTAATTAGCATAAGTTGTATGGGAGAAATGACAACACAACACCCAACAAAAGGAATACACAATATGTAATTGGGAGTGCTGTGGGAGCAACCACATACAGTCAGAGATTTGAAGAATGTTGTATGCTAAGTACTACTGTCAATCAACCTATTGGACAAGAATGTGGAAAACATTCATCCACATGAGTACTTATTTATGCATCCATGTAAGTATTTTCTCATACTTCCAAGTTCTTGATACAAACAGAACTAGTCCTCGAAATATAGAGTATTATGTAGAAATATACAGCTGAGAAGAATACCATTAACAGACATTAAGTTCACATCACAGGCAAATAGGAAAGCCCACAGTATTTTCAGACATGACTGTTCTGCCAGATTTGTTCTTCTTGACACACGCTATACCAATGGCCCTTTCCGTGGAAAGCTGTCCCACCCACAGCTCTTGCTAAAGGGACAGGTCTAGCTACCATGACCTCACTCTTTTTGGAGTCACAGCTGGTTAGGCTAACGGGTTGTATGAGTTTACCTCACAGGCTAATTGGGTAGTTTGCAAACACAGCTGAAGAATGGCTTCCCACAAATATACAAAGTATGGGCTATGATGGTCTATGAATAAGCTAACACTAAGAGGAAACTGAAGCCATGAGCTAGAGGGAAAAAATTAGGATAAAGGGAAAAGGAACTACTTGTTTGGAAAAGAGAAGACAAAAAGACGCAAACATTGGAAGCATAGCTAGACATCATTAAAGGTGAAGCATTAGTGTGATGAGTCACAAACCCCTGTGCTGAGGTCCATCAACAAAGGGCCCTGGATCCAGTGTCAGGTACAGTTCCTGGTACTGCTCTCTTACTTATCCCTCCCATGGGATCTCTAGCCCTTTTGTAACAATATTGGCAACTTCCTCCCCTGAGCAAACCAGTAAGTCCTATTTTCATGCATCCAAAAGAATTTCACTAAAATTCCTGTTCAAATAGATAACAATGCCACCAGGAACATTCGTTAGCTTTGAATGCTCTGTTAATTATCCCTTTCCTCTATATCATATCAGACTTTTACTTTCTCTTCTATGAAAGTTTATACTCTGATCCTATAGCCTCCTTCACATAAACCAATTCTGGTCTCAAACTTTCACTGTGTTCAGTGACACAGTAGGAGAAATTGTTACACTTTGACTATTAAAGAAAATGTGTTTTTTGTTGTTTAGGCAAACTGACATGTTTTCTCTTTCCTTCCTGCATAGTTTGCCTCTTGATCTTTTTTTAACCGAACTATTCATTCTCCTTGCTTTCAGTCAACCTGATTTCCTTTTAATATGCAACCTTCAAGTTAACTGAGAATAAAACCAATTAATTAGCATGTTTGATTTTCAGTCTTTACTGTCTTCCAAGGATATGTAACTGGCATTGATACATGAAGAAGGAGATATATTAACCACCTTTATGTACTGTTGAATTATTTTATATTAATTACTACTCTGCCTTATGTTTTATTTGTATATGAAAATTTTTGCACTAGCACATATTTTCCCAATAAAATGATAAATAATAAAGGATAGAAATCCCTTATTGTACAGAATCAAAACTATTGCCACATTAACTTATTTTTGTCCAAAAGTTAGTAATACTTTTAATACTCTAGCTCTTTTCAAAACGAAGATATGCAAATACTCACAAAAAATTTGAAAATGTTTTTGCAATGGTATAAAAATCGTAAATTTGATTTGTTATTCTGAAAGCCAACCAATAGTCTTCTTAGACTGTGGTTCTGAGATGAGGAAATTTTTTTTAGGAAACAGGATTTATAAAGCAGGTAATAACCATGTAAGTGTATTATAAACTGTAAATTGGTATAGAAATATAAGAAATCAAGCTATATTTCTTTTTCTAGAGGTATGATTGTAAAAGCACAAAAATAAAGAAACTATGGAAACCTGAAATACTCAAGACTTCAGAAAACAAAATAATTTCTTGAATGTTCTTCTTTTTGAGAGCAAAAGAATGACTAGAATTCTCAAAATCCTGTAATTTTCATGCTTTCTAAATTTTAACTTGTAACATACAATCTGTGCTTCTTTATAAGTTCTGATTGACAGCTTAATGGAACAGTCTGGTTCTCTGCTATTCTGGATGATAAGTATAAACAGTGTGGTTATCAGAAGGTAATACCGTACCATTAGTGGGTCTCCCTATAGTCTTTCATAGCAATGGAAGTAAGTTTGATATTTTTACTTGCATGAATGCTTGCCAGGAAACTCGATCTAAGTGTTAGGAAATGCTTGTCTCTAGCTTGGAGACTCTACTGAAGAAACACTTGGTCGTTAACAGTGTTCCATGTTAAGTATCACAAGTACATACAGGGGATTCCCCAGGTTGGAAGGGGAAAAAAAGTAAGGTTGTTCTGTTCTATTTTTATCAACTGATTTCACCTCAGATTTCTCAAGGTTAGTTTTCCCTGTGTTTGAACAACAATATCTTATTATTGCCAGCGAGAGGGGGAGTGGACCAACAGACTTAGTCTCCAATAGGAACCTAGTGGTCCTTTCTAGGCTATTATCAAATATCTCCTTTGCAGAAACTTCATAAATATTGTGAAGAGTTATGAAAATGCTGAGGGATAAACAGAAGGTAAGGCATCATCTTATGGGGGTGCATCCTGATCTTATGTTCCTATCTGGATTCAGATGTGCACAAGGGAGCAGCAGAGGAAATTTGAAAATAGAAAGGGGTACAATCACCATTGATGAGAAGGGTCAGCCTGGCTGAGCAAAGGAGTCCATTAAAAGCACTGTGAGAGAGTTGCACTGAGTCAGCCCCATACTTCATTCCACTCTCCCTGATAAGGAGAGACTGAATTAAGAATTTAATATTTCTGTCATGAAAGCCAGACATATGAAGTAGAAGGCAATGTCTTATAAGAGAAAGACTAGCTACTGGGAGAGAGGAAGCTCAGAGAGCTGTTCTTTACATTTCTGTGTCTGGGTTACCCTTATTAGGAAAAATTCAACAATAAAAATTCAGTCACAGACTGCATACCTAGGCTAAGCAAACATAAAGAGTTTAAAAACTATCCAGCAAACCATTACAGCCTATTAAAATCTAATCTTTCTCCTGTACCCACACATTCTCTAAGTAATGACTACTGAGTAATGACTACTAAGCACATCCATGCCTCTGGGTTATTCACATTTTGACGATCTGAGTCTTTCAGACAAATGCTTGATTGGCCATGTTTTCTCTACATCCCTTTACTTTGCTCTAATATAATACCTGAGAATATATATATATATATATGCGCCATGGTGCTTGTAGGCAAGAACACAACAACATATATGCATAAAATCTTGTGTTCTTTGATAGTCTAGACTTCAGAGTAAATAATTGAATCAGTCCCTGGACTGATGGCATCTGAAGTGATAGCAGGATGGTGGTGTTCCTGATAGACCTGTAGTCCTCAGCTACCGCTGCAACTAGTGGAAGAGTGCTCTCTAATGTGTCACCAGTGGTTCTCCAGAAGAGGTTGGCCATCTCCTTCTGAGGACTGGGGTCCATCCCAACACTCCCTATCCATGAATCTAATTGTTCCCAGGTCTGGGTGGCTCACTTTGTGGTTTTAGCTGGCCTTGTCCAATATCAGTTGCAATCCTGACACACAAGAACTCCTATGATATTTCCATAACCTAAAGGAACAGAAGGATGCTTGGAATGCTAACTTGGGTTCTTTTTTACCCATTCCAGCACTCACACCGTTTCTATTGTTTCAGTTTCTACTATAACTGCGTTAAGTTGGGACCAGGCCTCAGTGAGATGGTCCCTGCCAAAGTCCCACTTGAAGAAAAAGAACAAAAACCCCGGTGAAATATTGCTTTCCTCTCCATCTTACAACTATGTTGTCCTCAGGATTTCAGCCCAAATAGAACATCAGGTTGCTCTTGTTTATCAGCATGCTTTCCCTAACGCTCTTTCCATAGTGTGCCAAGATTGTAGGTGTGGGCTCTCAGATTCCTCATTTTCCTTAGCTTGGATATATACTGTGTCAAGCTATTCATATTTTCAAGCACATTAGGATTTAGATATCACGGGAGAATGGGATAATTTTTATCCATGATTTTAAGAATTCATATAATATTCCAGGATAGCCTTTTTGGTGAGCTAATAGAAGTTAAGAAGACTGTAGAAAAACCTTTTTTCTTGATAAATTCACTTTTTCAAAACTATTCTTTTCTATCAACTCACATAATTTCTTTAGATACAAAAATTTAGATATAAAATCTAAATACCAATTCCATTTTTATTTTCCATTCCTGCTGACAAAATTCTAGTTCTACATGAGATAAATGGGTGCCTCTTGCAAATAGGATGGGCACTAAGCACTATGAAATACAAAAAAGGAAAAATACATATTAATGTATTTCCCCAACAGGACTATCACATTGTTCAAAATATGAAAAGACACTCCAGAGACAAGGAAAATATATTTATGAAACACATATGTGACAACTTATATTCAGAATATATAAACTTTTTCAATTAAAAAAATATGATCAACAACCCTGTTTTAAATATGGGAAAATATTTGAAAATATATTTCCAAAGCAGATAGGTGAATGATCAATAACCAGGTATAGAGTGCTTAGCCTTACACATCATTAAGAATATACAATTAAAACTGCAATAAAACATCACTGTACTTAAATTACTAAAATTGAAAACATTCACAATACTATGTGTTGACAAAGATATAGAACAATGAGACTCTCCTACCTTATTGGGAGAATGCAAAGTGGGACAGTCATCTTGAAAAAGTTTGACAGTTTCTTATAAATTAACCACACACTTCCCACATGATCTACTCATTCTAATTGTAAGAATTTCCCAAGAGAAATGAAAACACATGTCTACATAAAGACCTGTAAAAATATTCATGCCATCTTTATTAAAAAACTAGAAGCAGCCAAAATGTCCATGAACTGATAAATAATGGCATATCTATACAATAAAACACTACTGAAAATTAAAAAGGAACAACCTGTTGATATGTATAACAATATGAATGAACCTCAAAAGCATTATGATACACAAAAGAAGCTCTCCATAGTCCCCAAATGATGCGAACACTGGCCAACAGTGTCCGTGGCGTTATGGATGAGATGAGATAAATTCACACGGACTACCGAGTCCTGTGGAGGAAAAGGAATGGCACAGCCACTCTCTCAAGGGGAGAGCACGCTGACCCTTGCCTTGACAAGCTTTTACTGGCTTTCTAATAGCATACATCAAAGAAGGTTTTCATTACTTTTTATAGATAGCAACGGACGGGATGTTACTGAATACTTCTTACAGATTAACAAGGAAAAGGTGTTGCAAATGCAAGGGAACGATAAGAGTAACAGGTCTGGTTACACTTTGATCCTTGGGAGAATTAGCACAGACTTTAGAAAGTTACTTTAAAGATATGAATTCAGCGTGAAGGAGTTTAAGCAAGAGCAAGTCACAAAGCAGCCTAGGTATAATACAGGCCTGATTTCCCATGGGAGAACTTCTTCATAGGCATGGTCCTGCATGTCAACTCACTCCCCACTGGTTTTCCACACGGGTGCTGAACTACATTTCCATTCCTTTGGGAAGCAGTTCCCAACACCCATAGACTAAGGCCAATTCAAATATGTCCTTTGCTGCCACCAGATTCTAAGCTATTTTGCTTACTCTGCTTTCCCAATCCTTCTCCAGCAGGCCAATATTTAACATCTTTCTATCATCTTTAAAAACCTAACTCAAATACAACAGTCCCAAGTTCCTCACATGACTCTTTATTCTTCTCGTTAACCTTCACAGCACCAGGAATTATACCATTAGCACTGGATAGGCAGACTAAGCTCTTGATGACAAATATATAGCTTATTTCACTATGATAATTTGCATGGTTGTCTCCCCAGGTATGAGCTCCCCAAAATCAAGATCTCTGTTTGCTTCATCTGAATATGCCCTGGCATCTCTCAAAGCCTCCTATACATAGTCAGCATCTAAGAAATGTATGATCAATCTATATGGTTATCTTTTGTTTTTTGATTAACCAGAAACTCAGTGATATGAACCACACTATATATTAAAAAACCATAAAACCTTATGGTAATATTAATTGTATGTGGAATCTAATAAACAAAATAACATAATTAACAAAATAGAAATGGACTCAAAGATTCAGACAATAGTCTGACAGCTGTCAGAGGAGAAGGGGGACTGGGGGCTGGGTGAAACAGGTGAAGAGATTAAGCCCGGGGTGGGGGGAACAAAAAACCTCACAGAAAATAATACAATGATTACCAGAGAGAAAGGGGGGTAAGAAAAGGTAGAAGACAGTAAAGGGCGGGGGGTAAATGGGGATAGGAGGAGACTTGACCCAGGGTGGTTAACACACAATACAATACACAGACAATGTATTATAGAATTGTATACCTGAAACCTATATAATTGTATTAGCCAATGTCACCCCAATAAATTCAATAAAATTAAAAAATATATATATAAAGGAAAAGTACAAAGAAGACATAAAAATATGTGCATATTTATTGTTGAATAGTTGCTTAGATTATAAGTTTCAACAATAATATCAAGAAAGCTCACTAACATATGAACAATAAACAGTCTGACCTAAGAATAGCGAACATTTATGATTTTATGAATAGTTTCGATACTGAGGTAGGTTGTAATTTTTATCTTCAAACTTAAAAGATGGGTGGAAAAATAATTAGCAAAAGAGCATTCACTGGATCCTGATTCAAAATAGTTCCTTAAACAAGTATGAATTCTAGAATGGCAAAATAAATAATACCTGGAAATATGATAGATAGGATCCAACACTTTTAATAGATATCAACTCAGAATTAAAATGTTGAGTAAAGAATTTGTGTCAATACATAAAATGTACCTGACACTGATTAATGTCCATTATATCAAAATTCTCCACCAGTTAATTAAAAGTTATTAAGGCCAAAGTCTTATATATTTGTCATAGAGTCACACAGAGCATTTTGCTGACAATGGTAACCCTACATACGTTTATTAAATAAATTATTCAGGTATACTAAAATTTGGTTGTTTTAATCTTGCTAGAAATAAATGGGTCAGCTCATAGACTGAAAATCTTTTACTATAGAGAATTATCTATTATAATACAGCCTGTGGCATTTTATGACAGTAAATTCTTGTAAAAATATTGTTTTAAAGATCCTCACCTATTTAGGCCACAACTAGAGTAATTCTCTACATTAATATTTTGATGTGAGAAGTTTAAAAATTAATTATATATAATAAGAGATTGGCGAAGAGTAAGAGGAAATTGAGGTAATTTAAATGAAGGTTGAAATCCTGAAAGTATCCTTAATATTAATTTAAAATATATAAGATAGCAAGTGATAAATGATTTTTAAATTATACTGTGAAAACAAAACAAAACAACAATATGACTTACTTAAACAGAATATTCTGGATATAAGAAATATATTTCTAATTGTAAGGTACAGGTTACCAGCAAAATGAATTATGAAAGTAATCTTTGCATTATTCATAATAAAGATTTTGGTGTTTTTGTCATCATAGCAGTATAAAGTCTGAATTTTCATGTTATAGTTCATGAACATCTACCACTCTTTTCTAAGGCTAATGAGGCTAAACTGTGGAGTCTATCCTGTATTGACTCAGCAAGGCAACAGCATCCGAAGGCACTTCTCTTTTAGGTCGGCTACTCTTTCCCTACCTTCAGCTGTTTCCAGCTCTGCCCTCCCTAATGGGCAACAATGCACTGCTTCTACAGTCCAGAGGAGGCCCACATCCTAAGAAAAGTTATATTGCAATTGGCAAGCTACAGCTTCCTATAAAAGTCATGCTGTATTTGAAGAAGTCTGAAGCCCAGGAGTCAGATAAAAGGGAGGCTTAGTCTTTAGCTCCTGTCTTGTCCTCTTCTCCTCAGCCTGGAGGTACTAACTGCCCTCTTGAATCTGCTGCTTCTTGATTCTCTAGAGTCTTCTTCTCCCAATCAATAGTTAACTACTTTTACTAGTAAACAACTATTTATATTTAACTTTCCTTATTCAAATAGCCAGTGAGGTTTCAGTGACCTGATTGGACCCGTGATATAAACATTTAATAACTGGCTCATCGATGGAGTATCATCCTATCATCCTATATTGACCTGTATCTTTCCACCAGAAACATATCTGATCTGATGAGTTACATGATAATGCTTAAAAACCAAAACTTTATAAAAACCATGGAAACAGGGAATATCAGAGTTTAAAAAAAAAACTCATTTCTAATTTGATTTTATTATATCATTCTGAGCATATAGGAACTGCAAAAATATACTTTGTTTTTGAAAATGTGGCTACCATTTCTACAGCACCCTTTCTTACACTCCCACTTACCAACTATTGGTCAAATGCTTTCTTTGGAACCAACATTTGGAGTCTCTTGCTCACAGTATACATAGAAAATGATTACTTTCTGCTTGCTACCTTAGCAGAATAATTGGAGCAAATACATTTTAAGACTCATTCCAAGTGGTTCATTTGCAAGTATAAGTAAGTTGTTCGATGGATTTGGAAGTGTATCTTTTGTATGGCCAACTGTTCTTTTCTTAAAGTTAGTAAAGTTTCACAACTTTGGGGTTTGTGAAAAGGGAAAACTGTAATTTTAGCAGACAGTGTTGTTCTTAGGCATGGACAAACTTGGGCTCCTGCCCAGCTTCCCAACTGTAGGATTGTGTTGCTCTGCCTCTTGTCAGGACCTCTGTTTTCTGCTAATAGACCACAAGTTTTCTTGTGGGTGTTCTATTGTTAAGGATGATAAAAACAAATTCTTATAGAAAACTCAGTAGAAATTTATAGTGCTTATACCAGAAACACTAAAATAATGTTATTTTAGCGTTAACACAATTCTCTCTCTCGTTCTCTTTTTCTTTTGGCAGAAAACAGAGGCACCGGCTGGCTCGGCTGACACCTCATCTCAAAAAAAAAAAAAGAAAGAAAGAAAGAAAGAAAGAAAAAGAAAGAAAAGTGAAGAAGAAGGATCAGAAGAAAAGAAAATCAAGGCACAGATGGCAACATTCTCGAACCTCCATGATGAAAAGTTCTGAGATAAAATACTCAGGGACTGGGCAGCCATCCCTTTGATGATAGGTTTTCAAAGATCTATTCCTTAGTGTAGGTTGTAGAGATGGGTTGGAAAAGTCTATTTTTAAGAAAAGAAAAAAGAAAGATTTAGTTACCCTAAATAGAAAGGACTTTATGAAAAAAAAATTTTAGGCAATCTTAATTACTCTAGATAATTACTCTAAGTGTAGGGTGCCAGGGTGGAGAAGGGGGAAATAGTTTGAGTTAGGGTCATTTTTACTTCTTTTAGGTAGACCTAAGCATAAAAATGGCAGCTATATTAGGCAACTCTATTAGATAGCTTTTTCATAAAGTCTTAAAAAGCATAAAGACTAGAGAAGAATATTACCATAATCATTATCAATACCTAATTGTAGAAGCAACATTATAATTTTCCATGATTTTTAGATAGTTATATGAAAGGCTCCCTTGCCCCACTCAACATCATTTAACAGTATAAGATGAAAAGCTTTAGTCATGACTCTGAAAATACTTACTTTAAAATTTCAAGTAATAGAAAGAACCCAAAGAAACAAAGTAAATCTTCTTATAAACTTGTACTAAATTATTACACAATGGTGAAATTGAGACTTACTTCCTAGTGGTTTAGTAACTATATCACCTACAATAAATACAATAAATAATAACAAATAATATTTAACTGAAGTAGAGTAAGTATGCACTCTCAATTTTAGGATCCCTTTGAAATCCATTATTTCTGAGAGTTAGAATGAATTTGTGCTTTTCCATAACAAGTACTCTACAGAGATAGCTTTCTTTTTAAGGAAACAGTTTTAAAAGGCTGATAAGACAACATCAAAAGGCCACTGGGACAAATGATTTTGAATATTAGTAAGTGAAGCATAGACTCAGTGAATACATCCAACTAAAAAAAATCCTCCTTGTTGATACCTGTTTACTCTCTGCCAAACCATCCTTCATCTGAGTCTAGCTCCCTAAAGCAATGTCTACTGCTCTCACATGTCATCCTGAGATTCTAGACCTCAGGATGTCTTTTTCTTTTCTTTTCTTTTCTTTTCTTTTCTTTTCTTTTCTTTTCTTTTCTTTTCTTTTCTTTTCTTTTCTTTTCTTTTCTTTTCTTTTCTCTTTTCTTTTTTCTTTTCTTTTTTCTTTTCTTCTTTCCCCACCCCAGGATGTCTTTTTCCAGCCTTTAGATGGAGGTATATCCTAAAATCCCCATCTAAAATCATCTTTCTGGTCCCAATTCATCAGGGCTTTGTTAAAAAATTATGGTACCCATGATACAAGCCTCTTTGACTATATATATATATATATATATATATATATATATATATATATATAAAATCTGCTTACTACACACTGCTCATTGTGCTGTTCTCAAAGGAACAAGGGAGATACTGTACCTACAAATATGTTTCTTACCAAGGGAATCTCAAGCACCATGGAAGGATGATAGGGGAGATTTGGGGAAAAGAATAACCTCATATCAATCTCAAATTATGTGTAGGTGTGTGTGTGTGTATATATATATATATATATATATATATATATATTACATGTGTATATATACTTATAGTATTATACATATTATACACACATGTATACATACACATATATAATAGAACATTTATAATGTTCTACTATATATGTGTGTGTATATATAAAGCATACATACATCCTTGGCTGCCAGGTTAATCTATGTCATGCAAACTATTCTTGTTATATTAACAATGGTTGGACTTTTTCAGGATATACATCATATATATATATGATAATATGTGTATATGTATCAGGGCCATTTGTGTGTGTGTATATGCTAATTTGCATATATGTGAGTATATATATATTATATGAATACATATAAAAATATATATATGATGGCCATATAGGTGCCATAAATGAGTTACAGAGTATAGGTGGAGGAGAATGTAGTGAACAAGAAAACACATTTAAATAGTGCAGTTTCTATTCCATTTCACTTGACCATTAACATATAGAAATATAGAAGACATATTAGCCATGATTCCTATTTATGGAATAGGAATCAGAGATACCTATTTATCAAAAGAACAGAGATTTCTATTTATCAAAAGAAGCCAGAATCTAGATCTTTAAGTTAATCTCTAGTTGTTAATGTTGACTGATTTACAGGTAAAGTTTGATCAGGACATTTTTGAAGACTGAATACAACCTATGGCCATTGTGTCTGAGGAGGAAGCTGCTTACATGAAGAGCTTTTCTCTGAGGAAAATTTAAAGATCTGAACATTACTTGGGGGGAAGAGAGAGCAAATATTCAATAGACATAAGGGAGTAGACATTGCTCCTACAATGCAAAGTCATGGCAATAGGTTAAGTCTAGGCCAACACATTGCCACTCAGTGACAAAAAGGTTAATAATATTTAGTGAATTTAACAGGTTTCTAAATAATGTAACACCAAATAGCTAATTGAGATTTAAAATTTTTTGATAACTGATGATTGAGTAGATTAAGCTTTCTTCTTTTTTTAAAGCCAAAGGTCTTTTATACAAGTGATCCTCTCAATTATTCCTGCATGATGGTCTCAGCCTAAAGCCTTTATTGTTGTTCGTTTTCAGCATCTAAACAGAGAACCTAACGGATCAAATTGTTAAGCATGTGTATGGCTCACCCAGGCATATCATGAAGATATCTTGAGCACACTGTTGCTTTTTATCCTAATGTTTTCTTCTTTTCTATCAAAGCAAAGCTTATATTTGCTAATCTGGTTTCCATAGTAGGATCAGATGATAATAGGTGTCTGAAGTGAAACAAAAAGGGGTAAAATACAGAGATTATCAGAAAACAGCGTGAACACATTAACCAATATTGGGCAAGAAAATGAATTATTTAATGTCATTTTCTACTAACATAACAGTTAAAATAGGACCAAAATATACATAAAAATGAAATAAAACAATTAGGCAACACTTTAAATGGTTCATTATTATTAATTCATTTAGTATTCATTATAATTGTGCTGGTCATAATGAATTCATTTGATATTAATGGGAATGCTCAGCAGCAATATCAGTGTCATGCAGTTTTAATTCATGTGTCATTAAAGTGAAGCAATACCAAACTTTATTTTTATTTTTGAATATTCTACTGATCTCTGATTTTTAGACACATTATAACAACGATTGTATTTTTTTAATCTGGGTGAACAGTGGAGATTTAAGACAAACTAGAACGTGTGTCTTGAGCTACATCAGTAATGTTAAAGTTAACAGAATTTTCCTCTGTAATTAAAATGTCTTATGACATTTGGAAAATAGAGGGGTTAATGGCTACTTCAAGATTTGTCATATGTAAATGTCTGTTAACATTTAACTCTTTCATGCTATTAAATCTTTTTAACTTATTGCCACTAACATGGCATTAACAAAGATATTTTGAATTTCCCATCCTCTGCATTTGTGGAAAGTTGTAGGCAAATTTTATATTTGGCATTTCCTTGGACCAAATAGTGATTTTAGCTATTTCGAAATAATATTTCATTCACACTCAAAAAATAGAATTTATTTTATGACAAAAATTGTATCCTTTTTAGTGAATGGTACCAGATTTTTTATAAAGATATTGAAAAAAGTCTACAGAGAATTTCTTTGTAGAACTGCAACCATAAGGTTTTAATAAAAACCCTCAAAATAGCAGCAGAAATGTACTCAGTAACATGTTTACTTTACTTTCTCTGGAGGCAGTCTGTAAACCACTTTGCTAAACCATCTAAGAACTAATGACAACAGACAAACAACCCAAATCCATATTCCAATCAACAGGCCCACTGAAAGAGCACTTAACCCTTTAGGCTGTTACTCAGCAATGCATGAGAAGTCAGCCTACCCTGAAATTTCTCGCCTGATATGTTATGCTCTTATACACTGTTCACAGGCTAGGTAGCCTAGAGGTATATGTGTATATAATTTGTCATTTTATTCATTACTGTGGAAATAATTAATTTGAATAAAGTTATCTTAAATAGCAATTAAGACTGCTCTGTGTTGCTACAACCTCCACTGCAAATTAAAAATTGCTTAATGGCAGCCTTTATAAATTTAACTCACATTGGTACTTTTCTTGCCATTTGAAATCACATTAACCAAAATTCATGAAATATAAACTAATTCATTAAAATATTATGAATTAATAATATTTTTAAAAGAATTTTCTCTCCTGCCTGAAATAATTAAAATATTGAACAAAATGTATGAAATAGCACTTTTGAGACATTGGATATCAGGTAGCAGGATAAGTGTTTCTGAAAGAAGAAAAATCAGCATGTCCCATGATCATTCAGTTTACTGGAGGGAGGGGAAGTACGTAGGCCACAGGTTAGTGTCGGGTAACCCATGTGGTGTTATGGAGTGAATTTGTAGTTCAGAGAGACCAAAGTAGCTAGAGTTCACAGAGCAAAGCACTGGGGAGAGATAACTGCAGAGAGACAAAAAGATAAAGAGATAGATAGAAGATAGGGTTAGAAAGATAAAATAAGAAATCCAGACATCTACAGAGGGTCCATGAGTCTTCACCAGAATAACCAATACATTATACGTGAGGAAACTGCCTGAGACCAGAGAAAGAATGCATAATAAGTAGAGGAAACAATGTGCAGGACAAACAGAGAGCTAAGAGCAAAATTTGGTTGTACCAGCCATGGCAGAAAAATGTGGACAAACAATCAGGACGATCTCTTGAGAGAAAGGAAATAAGCTATTGGCAGGCGGCAGGGGAGCACTCAGAATGTTACTGCCTCAGTAATGGGGCAAAACTGATCCTAAAATCAGCTCCAATATGCATTTCAAAAAGCTTAAAAGAAAATTTCAAAAGATCAAACTATTTTCAAAAAATTTAAATGCAACCAAGAAAAAATGTTTAGTGGTATTTATGAAAAATAAAAAAGTACCCAGTAGCCAGATGGTAGAATAGAATATACACTATCTGGCATCTAAGAAAAATTACCAGATATACCATTAGCAGGAAAATATTTATCCATAAGGAGAAAAATCAATTGATAGAAACTGACCCAGAAATAACACAGAAAATAAAATTAGTGGACAAAACCATTAAAACAGTTATTACAACTATGTTTCATATATTTATAAGTATATAAAAATTAAGCATATTAAGTAGAAACATGGAAAATTTAAGTATTCCAAAACAAACTTATAGAAAATGAATATTACAATTCCTGAGTTAAAAAATACACTGAATGGAATTATTGGCAAATTAGATACTACAACAGAAGAAAATATTAGTGAACATGAAAAAGATAGCAATACAAACTATTCACATAAAACACCAAAAGAAACTGAGACTAAAAAAACATAATCAGAACATCATTAAGCTGTGGAACAATTAAAATCTGCATGAAATTGGAGTACCCAAAGAAAAGGAGAGGAGGAACAAAAAATATTTTTGAAGAATTTTCCAAATTAGAGGACTAGTACAAACCCACAGATTTAAAAAGTGTAATAAACTTCACAAAAATGCAAAGATAGTAAAAAAGAGACAAAAGGTAATAAAGAACGAATTGGAAAGTTAAGAAGAAGAAGACAAATACCAAGTAGGAAGGTTTAATTTCAAGTATATCAATATTCACATTAAATGTAAATTACCTAAGATCCCAATTAAAAGTCAAATGTTGTCTTATTTAAATAAAAATGATGACTTAACATGTTGCATACAAGAAAAATATTTTAAATATAAAGACCAGTTTAAAAGGAAAACAATATAGAATGATATTCCATGCTACTGGTAATCCAAAAGAAGCTGAAGCAGCAATGTAAATATTAAACAAAGCAGGTCTCAGAGCAAAGAATATTATTGTAATGATAAAGAGGTTTATTTCAAGAATGTAAAATTGATTTAACACTCAAAATCAATGTAAAACACTCTATTAAACGCTAAAAGCGTAAAACCATATGATCTTATAAATATATGCAAAAAAATCAACAAAATCCAAAATTCATTCCTGTGAGAAATGTTCCCCTGAAAAAAAAACAGAAATAAAAAGTAACATCCTTAGCCTGATGATCCTTGAAACCTAAGCTAATATAATGGATGATAAAAGGTTGAATGCATCCCCCCTAAGATCATGAAAAAGACAAAGGTGCATGCCTGAACCACTTTTAGTAAACATTCAGGAATTTATAACTATATCTCTCCATTTTCTATTAATGAAAATAATAAATTTTAAGCATAAGTACTAGAAAACAACTGTATTAGGTAGTCTAGAAGACCTTTCACAGGAACAAAACTAATATAAATTATTATGGTTGTTCTTTCTGTATAATGAAAAATTGAGGGCCAAGCCCTCAAAAATACCAAAAATCAGATACACTGACAAGTTTCAATACAAGACAGCACAAAGAGGCTTTCAGGGGGCACAAACAGGAGGAAGCAAACACAACTCCTGTTGTGTGATTATCAGTATTTTCCTCTCATCAATAGCAAGCAAATAGCAGGAAGTATCCTTCCATTTCTCCATTTTCACCACATCAGGTCCTGTTGTCACAGTCTGCCTTCCAAACACTACTCTTGATGTAACAGCCAAAACAGGACCATTCGTTCCATCTCCTCTCCTGCATCCAGCTCTTCCTATGTCAGAAAATGGAACCACTATTCATCCAGTTAGTTGCTGCTATTCACAGAGTTAATTACTCAAGGCAAAAATGATTGATGGTTATACTTTTATTTCTGTATTTTCTTCATCTAATATTTTGTATAACAGTAAGTACTGTCCAATGTATTGCCAATACCCATCTTGGACTTCATCTGTTCTTACCATTTCCTTGTACTCCTAGTCCAAGGTAGTATCTCTTGCCTGGACTACTGCAGATGCCTTTTCTCTGGTTTCTCTCTGACATATACGTTGTTCTCAATAAACCATTCTAGCAGCTAGCTCTTGTGATCTTCTAAATTATGAATCAAATCATAACATGTACCTGCTTAAAAGCAAGCAATGCTTCCTACTTCTACCAGAATAAGGTTTAAACATTTACCATGGGCTGCAACACTGTACAGGATTCAGCCTCAATTCTACCTTTCAGATTTCATCTTTACCTTTACTTCTCCTCATTCCTCATCCTCCATCCACACAAATTTTGTTTTATTAACATATATGCTCTTTTTCACATAATATCCTTTGCGTTTTCTGTTCCTTGTGCTTGAAAAGCTCTGCCCACATTTTCACAGGACTACCTGCTGGTCTTACCCAAGGTCCTCTTCCATAAGGCTTTTCTTGAACACCCCAACTAAATCAGAATCTTCAGTCTCAACCATAATTCTCTACCTCATTTGGTTCCCTCTTTTCCATACTACTGTAAAGTTAGAATCTCAGTTTCTTTTGTCCAGCAGTATATCTTCAACACCTACCACAACAATGGGAGATTGGTATACCCTCAATAAAAAGTATACCTACTGAAGGATAGATGACTTAAGGACTCAGAAAGCACAAGCACTCTGTGAGGTCTAAAGTGAAGCTGTGTTCTCAGTAAACAATAGGCAGAGGGAAGAAAGGAGAATTTTCAGTCTCCAGGCTCCTTATTCTTGAGTAAAAGGCACTTAATACACGAAGTTGTTGACATGAAAGGGTCTTGCTCTCTAATGTCTGTCCTCCTCCTTTTAGACAGATCACAAACTTGTGCTTTTGAAGTTATAATTCTCTGTGAGAAGACAAATTATACAAATGACTATTTGACTTCTAGCCATTATTGTACCCCTATCAACTTGCAGAGAAATGTATTAGAGACAAAATAAACTGTTTTGAACCTTTTATGGATGTTCTCTTGTCTTTGACTCTGTGGACAGGGTTCTGTGATGTATTAACCTGCATAAGGTCAGTACCGGCCCCTGGTTATTTATGTTCATGCAGAACCTTCACCTTAATACCACCTCAACAGTAAGGGTCAGTGGAAAAGTTCTGCAGACAAATCAAATAAAATTGATTTGTATCTTCCATCCTCCTCTTTTAAACGTATTTTAATGACTTCATATCTTATGCACACAAGCAGGTCATTCACTAAGTGAAGCTGTTACTTTATAACTTGAAAATTAAAGAAGCTAAAAACATCATTTATATGAGATGATTTGTGCTCAGTGTGCATAAATAACAAAGTAACACTGGCAGGAAAGTGATTTAATCCCCTCTTGCTGCCCCTGTCACACTTTGTCAACTAGTGAAATGAAATCAAAAGTTAGAAATCAGCCAGGACTTCACTTGAGGACATCTAAATGTGATCTCGAATATAGGTCTGTAATAGGAAGTTAATACAGTAAGAGAAAATTGAAATAATTGCATCATGCTTCCTCTTAGGAGAATAATATTTCAAAGGGATGGATGGTTAACCTAACATAGCATTTTTGAATGTCCAAATTTTAATAGGTATGACTAGTGTGTAGAGTTCAAAGGCCAAAGTAAGCTTTTTAAAATTTCCTATGGCACATGATTTAACTGCATCACTATTGACTAAAATGTTACCTCCAAAGCAAGGCCTTCCTTCTCTGACCACCCCATGTGAAACTCACTCCTCTATCCTCTTACTCTGCTCTTTTTCTTCTTCCTATGGCACTTATCACTACCATCCACTATATTATGTATATAATCGGTTTTCTATTCTTTCTTCCCTACTAAAATGTAACTCACTTTTAGACATTGGTTTTCTATTGTCTTTCTTCCCTACTAAAATGTAACTCACTTTTAGACTTTCAAATTATGTCCCAGTGCCAAGAATTATGTCCAAAAATCCAAAATTCATTTATAAAAAATTGTATATTTATTCTTACATGTTCAAAGTTCAGTCACTTTCAAAGTACTTTTCATTTGATCCAGTACACCTATCGAGATGTTTTTCTACTACTGAAAACAGTTTTGAACTCATCAATTTTGATGCCTTTTAGTGTATTTATTCATAAACATTTAAACTTCAGTCACATTCAAAGTACTCTCTATTTGACGGAATACACATATTGAGATGTGTTTTCCACTCACAATTTTGATGCCTTTTGGTGCTTCTGCCACTTTTTGTTTCACCTCTTCCACATTGGCAAACTGTTTCCCTTTGAGGACTTTTTTCATCCAGGGAAACAAAAACAAGTCATTTGGGGCAAGATCAGGTGAATAGGGAGTGTGAGGCACAGGGGTCATGCCAATAAACCACCCATCATGAAATGGGCAGGTGCATTGAAAGAGTCTTTAAAAAATCCACTGAAGCCACACACAGCCTATCACAATAACACCAGCTGGTGTACTGATACGGATGGGTTCCTAGAACAATAACCTAGTTGGGGGAGCCTGTATTATAAGGGGTTTGCCCTCCAGAAGATAATTCTGTTTTCTGGGTCCCCTCGGTATATGTGTTAAATAGATACATAATTTTACATGATCTGGATTCAAGTCTCTATAGCTGTTGAGAAAAAAAAATAAACGTTATCTTCTATATATGGTCATGATTTTATTGTCACAAATTAGGAGTAGACTTAAAAGTTAAATGATTGTACTCTCTAAATACCACTGGAAATAATCATTCAATGTCAATTATTCCAAAATTTAAATGGAAATTTTGGGTAGTGAGTGGTCTTCTGGCATAAAATTTAAAAGGTTGTTAAGAAATGACTGAATTCAATTACTTAGCAAACATTTTATAATGTTATTTTTTGTCAGTCATTTTTGCAGAGTTCCATACCAAATTACATGATTGAATAGAGATATTTTTTGTGTCTTTTACAGATTATTTTTAGTGGTAAACGTAGAGTCCCATATTACATGTGTTTCAGGTTAAAAGCAACATGTAAATGTTCTGTGGTAGAGACTGTGTTCTGTCGATTCAATAGGGCAGTTTCCAGGGAGCTTTTAGAACCTGCCCAGTATTGTTCTCTTGGCTCATTTCCATACAGACATAGACTGATTTTCCATGTAGAAATGTGTATTATCTAGGAATTGCCAGTCAATCAAGTTCTTCTTTTCATTCCATCCTTTCTAAATAACCTTTGCATCTGTTTACAGAAGAGAGGAATTTCTTTCTCATCCTGATTTCATCATAACCTTTGAGACATCTTCAAAGGGAAAGAGTTAGAAAAATGAGATTACCTCAGAAACTGAATATCATATCTTTTAGCTGCTCTTTGTTTTGAGTTCCAAGTATTTACCTGCAAGAAAAATGAAGGAGGACCTAGTAGAGGTCTTCACTTGGATTTTTTAAATTAATTTTTGGTAAATAACTGCTATGGGAATTTTGATATATAATTTTGAAGGAATTTTAGAAATCCAGTTACAGTGCTGTAAAAAAACCTTAACATTAACATGTACTTATTATATAAATAATTTTTCTCCATGTTTAAATTTAGAAAAATAATATAATTCTTAGTGAATTTTGCAAATTTAGGTATGAAACAAGCATGGGCAAATGTATAAAATAAATAATAAAATAGCCCTATCTATTTTTTAAGAAATGTGTTTATACTAAAATATTTATTTATATTTATAAACATACCATTAATATATATGTTTTGATCAATTTTACAGTAGTAATGATTTTCATGAGAATCCAGTCTAGAAGAAGAAAATAACTCTTGTAAGCTTATATTCAGAGAAAATTATAAAATAACAGTATGGATGTTTATACATTTTTTCCAGAGAAGTATGTCAAAGTGATCATAAAGTTTTCAAGTATAACATATACATGTATTTTATGTTAAAATTTTGTGAAAAGAGTGGAATAAAAATGAGTTCTAGGGAAATAATAAATTATATTTTCAAATGGTAATGAAGAGTTTATCTTTATATGTTTAAATAAATGTAAGAATATCAAGTTGCTGTAATATAAGTTTCTACAGGGTACATTTAAAGCAAAGATATGGCAGCTTTTTATGCCAATATTTAAAACTTCAAGAAATTATATCTTTTGTAACTTTTTAAACTTATGAACATTTTCATATATCAACTTAAAAATATACAATATATGTTATTTTGAAATTCTTTGGGGATATGAGCTAAGTAATTTGAAGAGTATGATGTAAGATTGTATCTTGAAACTGTGATTCTGGTCTCTATTAGCAAATATTTTAAAATCATAAATCCCCTATGAAACTGAATATTAATTTATTCTACAAGTATTGTTGACATGGTTTATCCAGTCTATATAAGATATAGTTCTGTTGGAAGTTTCATTCAGTCTATCAAAAAAAGCTGGACATTTTTTGAAGTACTTTTTTCTTGTTAACTAGAAAATTAAACTGCTTATAGTTGGCAGAGTATTTTTAAGTCAGATGCAACACTAACTTTTTTTATATATATCATGGTGATATGTACATTTTTAAAACCATTTCTTATTTTTTTGGAAGTAAGGGGAAAGTAAGCACCCCTATGTTCATTGAAGTGTTATTTACAATCACCAAGATATGGAAGCAGCCCAAGTGTCCATCAATAGACAAGTAAATAAAACAACTATGGGACATTCACACAATGGAGTACTACTTGGCTGTAAAAAAGAAGAAGAAGAAGGAAATTTTACCTTTTGAGACAGCATGGATAGAACTAGAGAGCATTATGCTAAGTGAAATAGGCCAGTTAGAGAAAGACAAATACCCTATAGTTTGACTTTTATGTGGAATCTAATGACTAAACTGAACAAAGAAGCAAAATAGAAACAGATGCATAGATAAAGAGAAGGATAACAGCTATTGGGGTCAGGGGAGTTAGGGGGTAGAGGGAGTGAGAAAAAAGGGAAACATACTCATGAACTTGGACAAAAGTTTGGTGATTGCATGGGGAAGGGAAGTATTGGGGATTAAATGGTAATGGAAAAATACAATAAAATTTTAAAAGAATAGTTACATAGTTATTATATATACATATAACAATACAAGGTGAAAATCCAACTATTTTACAGTGTTAGTGCAAACTTTCTGTTCCAGGGTGATGGCAGCAAGATGGCAGAATAAGAAGCATCAGACCCACCTTCTTCCCATGTAAACACTGATTCACCAACAATAAATGAAACAATTCCTTTTGTGATGAATCTAGGAACTAATTAAGAGTCTCCTGTTCCCCAGGTAAGCAGGAAACAAGCTGCACTGAAGCTGGTAGAAAAATGAATGGCTGGCTCCTTCTCCCCATAGTCCCTCCCCTCAGAACAGTGCTACGCAATAGGGAGAAGACTCCCAGTTCCTAGCTGCTCCCTGAGAAAAGAAAAAGATGACTGAACATTTTGTTCAAAGTTTAGAATTTTCAGAGGTGGGGCTGCTCATGAGATTGGTTCAGTCTCAGAACATTGACCAGACCTGGCATAATCTAGATGCTTAGGGGCTGCTGAAAACAAAATAAGGTGGGTGAAATTCTGCTGCTCCAGAATATGCATGGTACAGCAAACATAAGTTAATATAGCTCAGTTACCTCTACCTCAGGGGAAAAAAGAAGAGTGGAGCATGTGTCCAATGTCTTAGCTTTTTGGGTGACTGCTTAAGGAATTAGTTTCTGTCTTGGAGCACTGACAGGATCCAGCATATTCTAGATGCCTGGGGTGACTGGAAGCAAAATCAAGTTGGACGTCTTGCTGCTGTTTCAGCGGACCTGCAGTATAGCAAATAGAACTGATATGGCTTGGTTCTTTTCTCTCAGTGGGGACAGAGAAGAATGGAGCATGTGTCCCACAATCCATCTTTTCAAGAAGCTGTCTGAGGGAGTTTTTATCTATTATGACTCAGCATGGATGAGAATTGGCATGTGTTAGATACCTAGGGTCTTCTGAGAAAAATACCTGGGCTACAGTTGCTGCTTCAAATGACTCCCAATACATTAGAGAGCCACCAGAAGAAACAAGAATGATGAGCTCCTCAAATAATAATAATAGTAATAATAATAATAATAAAATACCTGGAAAATTCCTCGGATTAGGAATCTACGTACACAAGTCCAGAGAAAACACATCCACATAAAAGCTTTGAGAAACACCCAGAGTTTCTAAATGGGAGGATTAGTGAAGGTCTTTCACTTTATGAAATTAGTAAACTAGAAGAGGTAAAGAATTTTCTTTCAAATGTGCAGATACCAATGAAAAATTATAAAAAACATTAAAGAAGTGGGGGGGATGTCCCAATAAAAGGAATAAATAAGCCTCTAGAAACTGACACTAAAGAAAAGGAAATATACCTGAAAAAATTAAATGACCATCAAAAAGAGGTTCAATGAGTTCAGAAAAATGATGAATAAATGAATTAGAATTTCAATAAAGAGATATAAAATATTTTGAAAGGACCAAACAGAAAATTTCAAGCTGAAAAATTAATGACTGAATCAAAAATTTCACTTGAGAAGTTTAACAACAATTCACCAAGTAGAAGAAAGAATCAGCAAACATGATATATTTGAAATTAGAGGAGCAAAGAGAGAAAAAATGAAAAAGAGTGAAGGGAACCAATGGCACTTATAGGATACCATCAATCAGACCAATATACACATTATGGTCCTAGAAAGAGGGTAGATAAATAAAAGAACACAAAGCTTATTTTTTTAAAAAAAGCCAAAAACTTTCCAAACCTGGGAAGGAATGTGAACATCTATATTTAAGAAGCCCTATGGGTTCTCATAAAAGCAATCTAAAGAAGTCTACACCAAGATATATTACAATGAAACTATCAAAAGCCAAAAGACAGAAGGTTTTGAAAGAAAGAAGTCACATCTGTGGCTTGTCAAATACAAGGAAACCCCATAAGATTATAAACAGGTTTCTCAGCAGATATCTTTCATGCCAGAAGGGAATAAAATTATATATTCTAAGTGTCAAAAGGAAAATATTGCCTACCAAGAATACTATATTTGGCAAAACTGCTTCAAGAATGATGAAGAGATAAAGATTTTTTTTTCAAGTAAACAAAAGCCAAGGAAGTTTCTGTCAGTAGACTTGGCTTATGTGAAGTGCTAAAGAAAGTTCTGTAACATGAAACAAAAACATGTGAGACAGCAGCACAGAAGCATATTAAAATATAACTCCCAATGGTACAGGTAAATTTATAGACAATTACAGAATATTGTACTTCTATAACAATGGTGGATAAATAAATCACTTTTAATTCTGGTATATAAGTTAAAAGACAAAAATAAACCAAAACTATAAAATTATATTAATGATATAGAATGGAAAAGTTGTAATTGGCACCATCAAAAAATAAAAAGTGTACATATGTTTGTGTGAGGTGAAGTAAAAGAGTAGAATTAATGAAAAGGGTTGAAGTTGTTATCACCTTAAATAGACTACTATACTAAAAGATGTTTTATGTAAGTGTCATGGTAACCACAAAGAAAATATGTATAAAAGATACACAAAAGAAAATGAGAAAGTAATGAAAAAATGTCACTGTAATGATCAGCAGAACAAAATGGCAGACAGCAAAAGTTGTAAAGAGGGACAAAAGAGCTGCAAGAAACACAATACAATGAACGAAATGGCAATAGTGTGTCCTTCTCTATCAATAAATTAAATGTAAAGGGATTGACCTTTCCATTCAAAACACATAGTGTGGCTAAATAGATAAAAATCATGACCCAACTATATGCTTCTATAAGAGACTTTCTTTAGACTTAAGGACACAGATAGGCTGAAAGTTAAAAAATAAAAAAAAATTATATGCAAGTAATAATCAAAAGTGCACAGGATAAGCTTACTTATAGTAAAAACTATAGACTTTAAGTCAACAATTTTTGCAAGAGACAAAGAAGGAAATTATATAATTATAAAACAGTCAATTAACCAGGAAGATATAATAATTATGTGTTATTGGAGGTATCAGACCAAATATAGAAGAATTGTATGAAGAAATGCAAAGCAGCACAATAATAATAGTATGATGTTTCAATATACCTTTTTTTGAAGTAATAAAATTAAATTTTTATTGTTGACACTATTACAGATGTCCCTCATTTTCCCTTCTTTGCCCCTCTCCACCCAGCCCCCAACACCCTAGCCTTCACCACATTGTTGCCTGTGTCCATGGGCTAGGCATACATGCATATATGTTCTTTGGTTAATCTTTTCCAGTTCCCCCCTCCAGCCCACTCCCCTCTGATATCTGTCAGTCTGTTCCATGTATTCATGCCTCTGGTCGTATTTTGTTCATCAGTTTATTTTGTTCATTAGATTCTGCATTTAACTAAAATAATATGGTATTTGTTTTTCTCTGATTATCTTATTTCACTTAGCATATTAATCTCCAGGTTCATTCATGCTGTCCCAAAGGGTAAGAGTTCTTCCCTTTTTACAACATAAAGTGTACCAACATTTTTACCATTAGTGGTACTGGAAGAAGAGAGACAGTAAGGAATTGAAAGCCTATTAGAAGAAATAATGATGGAAAATATCCCTAACTTGGTGCAAGAAATACACATACACATTAGGAAATGAAGAGAGTACCAAACAAGATGAACCCAAACCAGTAAAAAAAGAAATGTTAAAGGGATTTCTTTAGGAAGAAGAAAAAAAGATCAACAGTATGAAAAAATGGCAATAGCTACATGCATATCAATAATCACTTTAAATATCATTTAATTAAATGTTCTACTCAAAAGACATAGGGTGTCTAAATTAATACAAAAATAAGATCCACAGATATGATGCCTATAAAAGACCTACTTCAGATTGAAAGACACACACAGACAAAAAGATATTTCATGCAAAATGAAACAAAAAAACTGGAGTACCAATATTTATACCAGATGAAATAAACTCAAAACAAAGGCTATAACAAGAAACCAAGAAGGACTCAGCAATTCTACTTCTGGGTATTTATTTGAAGAAAGCCAAAGTACTAATTTGGAAATATGTATGCATCTCTGTGTTCATTGCAGCAGTATTTACAATAGCCAAAACATAAAATGTCCACTGACGGATAGATTAAAAAAAATAAAAATAGATGGTACATATATACAATGGACTATTACTCAGCCATAAAAGGATTAAATCTTGCCATCTGCAATGACATTGATACACCTAGAGGGTATTATGTCAAGTAAAATAAGTCAGACAGAGAAAGACAAATACAGTATTATTTCACTTATATGTGGAATCTAAAAAACAAAATAAATGAAATAAAAAGAAAGTCATAGATATGGACATTTTGGTGGTTACCATATTGGAGGGTGTCTGGGAGGATGGGCAAAAAAGGGGATGGGATTAAGATGAAAAGTTACGACTGAATAAAAAGTCATGAGGGTGTAAAGTACAGCATAGGGAATATAGTCAATAACACTGTAATAACTACATATAGTGTCAGATGGATACTAAGCTTATCACGGTGATCACTTCATAAGTTATATAAATATCTAATTACTATGTTGTATACCTGAAACTAATATTGTATGTCAGCTGTATATAAATTTTTAAATATTTTAAAAGAAGGTGAAAATCTTGTACACTGAACACTACAAAACATTGCTGAAAGAAATTACAGATGATATAAACAAACAGAAAGACATCTCATATTCATGTGTTGGAAGAGTTCATGTTAAAATGTCCATGCTATCCAAAGCAAAACACAGATTTAACGCAATTCCTATCAAAATTCCAGGGGCATTTTTTATAGAAATCCTAAAAGTTCTAAAAATCTTATGAGATCAGAATGTCTCTGTAGTCAAAATAATCTTAAACAACAACAACAACAACAACAACAACAACAACAACAACAAAAACAACAACAAAGCTTCAGGCTTCTTCTTCTTAATTTTAAAACCTATGACAAGCTATAGTCATCAAAACAATGTGGCCTACATAAAGACATATGTGAGGTCTGTCCAGAAAAAGTCCAGCCATTTGTTAATATAATGAGAATGTTTTGTGCAACATTGATGTAAACAGGCAGTCAAGAATAGCGGACTGGAATGCACATGTGTGAATAATCACTACTTCACTGTACTAGTCCTTGGGGGCAGTAGACACTCTTGAGTGAACATATCCACTGTGCAGCCATTGCATTCAAAATGATTGAGTGAATAGAGCAATGAATCTGCATCAAATTTTGTGTTAAGCTTGAACATTCCTCCGCAGAAACTATTTGGATGATTCAGAAGGCTGCTGCTATGGGCAACTGGTGATTGGCAGCTTCATCGCGACAATGCACCCACACATGTATCTCATGTCATTCAGAGTTTTTTGGCAAAACATCAAATCACTTAGCCCCCTACAGCTCAGATTTGGTGCCCCAAGACTTCAGGATTTTCCCAAAATTAAAATGATCTTTGAGAGAGAAGAGATTTCACACCATCAATGAGAATCAGGAAAATATGGCAAGAGATCCAGAGAACTGTGTGAGGTCCCAAGATGCCTACTTTGACTGAGGGGACTGAGGTGTCATTGTCCTATGTACGATGTTTCTTGTATCTTGTATCTTCTTCAACAAATGTCTCCTTTTCATACTACATGGCTGAATACCTCCTGGACAGACCTTGTAAACTAAACAGAATATAGAACCTAGAAAGCAACCTGTGCATATATAGTCAGCTGATCTTTGACAAGTGCGCCAAGAATGTACAAGGGGGAAAGAATATCTCTTCAACAAATGGTGTTGGGAAAACCGGATATCTACATGCAAACAAATAATATTGTATTCTAATCTTATACCATACAGAAATATCAATCAAAATAGATTAAAGACATAAACATAAGACTCAGAGCTGTCTAGAAGAAAACATAGGAGAAAATAAGGACATTGACATTGTTATTAGTAATTTCTTGGGTATGACAATAAAAACCCAGGTCACAAAAGCAAAATTAAACAAGCAGGACTATAACAAACATAAAAGCTTCTACACAGCAAAGGAAATAATCAAAAGAGTGAGAGGCAAGCTATGGGACCATATTTCTGATGAGGGGCTAATATCTAAAAATATAAGAAACTCATATGACTCAATAGCAAAAAGAAAAATAACCTAAATATTTTTAAAATAGGCAAATAACTTGAGTACACGTTTTGTCAAAGAAGATAAGTAACATATAGTATTTGAAAATACATTCCACATCACTAATCATGAGGGAAATGCAAATCATTACCATGATGAGATATCACCTCACACTGACTAGAATGGCCATTATTTAAAAAAGTAAATACAGTAATAAGTACTGACAGGATGTGAAGAAACTAGAACCCTTTGTGCACTATTGGTGGGAGTATAAAATGGTGCAGTTACTATGAAAAATAGTACTGAGCTTTCTTCAAAAAAATTTAAGTAGAACTACATATGACCCAGTAAACCTCCTTCTGGGTATTAATTCAAAAGAATTGAAATCAGGATCTCAAATAAATATTTGCACTTCTATGTTCATTGAAGCATGTTCAAAATAGCCAAAAAGTGTAAACACCCTAAATGTCAATTGCTTGATAGATGGATAAATGAAATGTGGTATATACATACAATGTAATATTATTCAGCCATATTCAAAGATAAATCCTGTAATATACTGCAACATGGATGAACTTTAACAACATTATGCTCAATGAAATAAGCAAATCACTGATGGAAAAATACCACTTATATGAGGTATTTAAAGTAGTCAAACTCATTGAAGCAGAAAGTCAAGTGATGGTTGTTTGGCAGTAAGAGTTGTTGAATGGATCTAAAGTTTCAGTAATGAAAGATGAAAAGGTTTGAGATCTATACAACATTTTGCTTACAGTTAATAATACTGTATTGTACACTTACAAATTTGTTAAGAGGGTAGATCTCATTTTATGTGTTTTATAGCACAATTATAAAAAAAGAAAAAAAAAACACCTCTCCATTTCTGCCCAATAGACTGAGGAGCATTAGACGTGATTTAAAGTTGAAGGATCTCATTGCAAAAAGTGCTTTTTACACACTTTTTAACTCTTTCACAGTAAATGCTAAAATCATGAGGATCACGAGGTGGAATCAATCTCTAGGAGTTGCTGGACTACATGCTAACTCTTGACGCTAATTAACTAATTGCATATAATGAAAGCTTATAATAAAGAATTCCTAGCCCTGGCTGGTGTGTGGCTCATTTGGTTGGGTGCCGTTCCACAAATCGAAAGATCACTAGTTAAATTCCTGGTCAGGGCACATGGCCAGTTGCAGGTTGGTCCCAAATCAGGATGTGTACAGTAGGCAGCCAATCAATGTTTCTCTCTCACACCAATGTTTCTCTCCATCTTTTTCTCTCTCCCTTCTCATCTCTCTCAAATCAACTTTTTAAATTTGTATAATTATTCATAGTTCCCACTCTCCTCCTCATTCATGCTTTAAGCAAATTGGCTGTTTTTTAGTTCATCCAAGTGCCATCTTATGGCCTTGGAATATTTGCATGGATCCCTCTGACTGAAAAGCTCTTACATCTCTTGTGGTTCTTTCATCTGTTCTGGTCTTAGCTTTCATGTAGTAGACAAGAAAAGACTGTCTAGAAGACTATCCATTCTGCATTGGCTTCTCAATTACTGTCTTTTACTTCACTTTGTTATTTTCCATGTATAACAATTTGTAGTTATATATGTGTTTCTCCATGTATTTGATGGCTATTACCTAAATGAAGCTAAGATTCATGAAGGTCAGATGCAAGTTCTTTTTTGTTTGTTTTTTATTTCATTTCTGAATTCCCAGCATGTGAAATATAGCAGTGCTTTCCAAACTTCAATGTGCTTAAGAATTTCCTTGGGTTCTTTTTGTTCAGATTTATTGAGGCATAAATGACAAATAAAATTATAAGATATTTAAAGTGTACACTGTGGTGATTTAATATAAATAGGCATTTTGAAAGGATCCCACCTGCCCATCTAGTTAATTAATACATCCATGACCTCACATATTTACCTTTTTTTGGTTGAGAATATCTAACCTGTACTCTCTTAGCAAATTGCAGTTACACTATACAGTATTATCAACTACAGTGACCATGTTATACACTAGAATCTCAAACCTTACTCATCCTGTAGCTGAAAGAACCTGAAGCTCTTGTCACAATGAGCATTCTGATTGAGTAGGCCCAGGGTGGAGCCCCAAATTCTACATTACTCACAGGGTCTAAGCAGATGCTCACTGTCTAAGGACCAAAAATTGAGTAGCTAGAGTCCAGTGCCTTGGAATGATTAAATAAATAAATAAATAAACAAATAAATAAATAAATACATGATAACTAAATTAATGAGAACAAACGAATGAAAAAATAAAGGGCACTACAACCAGCTCTAAATTCAAGAATTTAATCAAGGAAGTTGATGGTTTTAATTACCATGACATTTACTAATTGTTCATTAGTAACAAAATTATGGCCAAGATTTTTCTTTTATTAACAGCTTGGATGCTGTGTAGCTTGCAAGCAGAATTACTTAGGTCAACAAACTATTCAGCAGAAGTTATTTTCATAGAACCTTCAATAGAAGAACAATTTAAGGAAGAATATATTATTTATGTTGCTCTCTTAAATCAGGCCATACCATTACTTGACCTAAATTTTGGCAAAAACTAAACTTTAAAGGGTTTGATCTCCAAAATACATAAAGAACTCACATGACTCCACTCCAGGAAGACAAACAATCTAATTTAAAAATGGGCAAAGGATCTGAACAGACACTTCTCCAAGGAGGACATACAGAGGGTCCACAGACATATGAAAGGATGCTCAGCATCACTATCCATCAGAGAGATGTAAATTAAAACCACAATGAGATACCACTGCACACCGATCAAAATGACCATCATAACCTAATCAACAAACAACAAGTGCTGGTGAGGTTGTGGAGAAAAGGGAACCATAGTACACTGTTGGTGGGTGGGAATGCAGACTGGTGTAGCCACAGTGGAAAACTGTGGAATTTCCTCAGAAAACTAAAAACAGATCTGTCTTTTTACCCAGCAATTCCACTGCTGGGATTATACCATAAGAATCCTGAAACACCAATTCAAAAGAACCTATGCACCCCAATGTTCAGAATAGCATTATTTACAATAGCCAAGTGCTAGAAACAGCCTGACTGCTCTTCAATAAATGAATGGATCAAAAAACTATGGTACATTTACATGATGGAATACTATGCAGCAGAAAGAAAGGAGCTCCTACCCTTCATGACAGCATGGATGGAACTGGAAAGCATTATGCTAAGTGAAACAAGCCAGGCAGTGAAAGACAAATACCATATGATCTCACCTATAAGTGGAACCTAATCAACAAAACAAACAAGCAAGCAAAATATAACCAGAGACATTGAAATTAAGAACAAACTGACAGTAACCAGAGGGGAGGTAGGAGGGGATAATGAAGGGAAAAGGGGGAAGGGTTGTCAGAAACATGTATAAAGGATACATGGACAAAGTCAAAGGGCAATAGGATCGAGGGTTGGAGGTGGGGATGGGTGGGGTGGGGGAAAGTGGTAGGGGGGAAAGTGGAGATAACTGTACTTGAACAACAATAAAAATAAATTAAATTAATCCCTTTCTTGGCTTCACAAAAAATAATTTGTCAAAATGAAGATTGCCTATATTAAGTAAAATTTTTTTCTAGACAAATAAATTAATAGTGTCTATTATATACCGAGAAATGTTAGTGGTTAAAAATATATGGGTTAACAGAACACACTTTGTAACTTTCGCAAGGTTTCACAGTTGAAAGTGAGGAGGCACGTAAGAAGGCAAGCACCACCTTTGGTAGCAGGTCCCTGGGAGACGCAGGGGAAAACAATTTAAATGTCACTGGAGAGGTCAAGAACTTTTTGAAAGCAATTACATTAAATCTGAGTTTTTTAGAATGACTCAGAGTCATTCTTAAAAATGACTGCACAAGGTTACAAAAATATGTAAAAGGAAAAAAATGTACACAAACAAAAAACAAGGCCTGGTTGCATTGTTTAAGTGACAATCCTAGGGACTGCAAAAGCAGAGTTGTTAAGAAGATTGATAAAGCACAAATCACAAAAACTCTTTTGGTCAATGAGAGATTTTGGGCCTACTCTTGTAACTCAATAATTTTCAATATGTGTTGCTCTGAAACACATATGATAGATGATACTTACATATTTGACCCCATACCAATTACATGGCGAGACAAGGTTAATGTAATTCCTTGCATTCCATCTATGTTGGTCCTTTCCCATATAAGTAAGAAATCATATTTAAAAGAATAAGCAAGTAAAATAGGATTATTACAATTTAATATTCCCCAAATTGATTTAGTGAAGTAAATACTGTATTTTTCAAACTATAAGATGCACTCTCCCCACCCCCAGTTTGGGAGGAATAATGGTCGTTAATGCTGCTGTTGAGTTCTGTTTACATTTACATTGGTGAAATATTATGTTATTTATATTATTAAACATTTTACCACACTTTTTGCTTCAAATTTTTTTCTCTATTTTCCTCCTCTAAAACCTAAGTGTGTTTTATGGTCTGAAAAATATGGTAATTTACAAACAATTTCATGATACACCTCAGAGGCTAACACCTGACATCACTGTGCTGTTGACTCCAGAGCATTTTTGTTTTTTTTCTGTTAAAAACAATGGGCTGTGTGGAGGGAAGTGGAAGAGGATATAGGGGGAATAAATAGGGGCAGATGTAAATTTGACCTGGAGCTGTGAACACACAGTACAGTGTACAGATGATGTGTTGTGGAATTGTGCGCCTGAAACCTGTATACTTTTGTTAAACAGTGTCACCCCAATTAAATCAATAAAAAGGAAAAAAGTTAAGTAGAATTTAGTATTTCAATTAAATATGTGCCTCTGATTCTCTGTATCAGCCCAGATACATGCAACATTATTTTGCTAGAAATAAGTACAAGTGATTATAAGATTTTTTTAAAGCATATACAATGAAATGAAAATTCACACAGGCTGTTAATGGAAATGCAACTTGATGTAATGATTCTAGATTAATTTGCTTCTGAGGCAAAAGGTTTTATATAGTTTCATACATTTCAATCCTGAATTTGACAAAAATAAAGATAAGATTCCACTAAATATTTGAGGTAAGATTGTACATGATTGCTTCTTCTTCTTCCTTTTTTTTTTTTTTTTTGATTAAATAAGAAATGGCACTTTGTACCCTGGCGCTGGTATAGCTCAGTGGATTGAGCACAGGCTGCAAACCAAAGGATTGCCACTTTGATTCCTGGTCAGGGCACATGCCTGGATTGAGGGCCATATCCTCAATAGGGGCCACGTGAGAGTCAAACCACACATTGATATTCTCCCCTTCTCTTTCTCCCTCCCTTCCCCTCTCTCTAAAAATCAATCAATTACTTAATTTTAAAAAAAGAAATGGCACTTTGGTGTGAGTGAAGGAAGTAAATTGGTGAGTAGAAGTGGAGTGAGGACCATCATAGAGTGGAGCAAATCTCAACACTGATGGGACACACTCTCCTGGAGTGACATGACAGACACTAAGAATTGGCCAGCTCAATCCCTATTTCTGATTGCCTTTTTTTTTTTCCTGTTTCCACTACAGTAGATCATAAAAATAATATCCATTTAACTTGTCTCTCCTGCAATGAGGGGTGGACATGTGACATTTCAGGCCAATAACAGTAAACATCAGTCTGCCCAAGACTTCTGGGAAGGCTTTTTTTTTTTTTTTTTTTTTTTAAATTAAAGGGATAAGCTTTTGATGCTTCCCCTAACTCCAGTTCTTCCTGTCTTGAATAAGGAGGTAATTCCTAAAGTGGCATAACCATTTTATGTCCATAATTTTCAAGAAAATGCTGATAGCTAGTATCCTTGGGTTGTCTACAGCAGCCCTCCTATTAAAACAAAATAAAAACTCCTATATATTTAAGTCATTGCATTTTGAGTTCTTTATTCCTTGCATGTAAGTGGACATGTTTTTCAATATCAAAGCAGGACTTATTCAAACTATATGAAATCCCCACATGTGAGTGTCCTAATGTATTCCTGTTCCATCTTGGTGAGGCAGCACTTTATTGTAAATCATTACTTTAGTGACCCACTGTTATGATGGGAGCATGTTATATCTTTCAATAGTAATGGGATGGGGAAAAGGCTCAGAAATAATTGCGAGTTTATCAGAATAGTTCTAGTAAAATGGAAATAGATAGCTCTGCAGCAACAGCAGTGAGGATGTAAAGAAGAAAACTGAAGAAAAGCAATAAAGAATGGAAGAAATAAAAATATCATATTTAGTTTGAGAATTATAGAATTTAAGATATTTGGAGAATAGCAAAAGGTGATGGGCAGTAATCTTCAGGGAATATGCTTGTGAAGCCCATGAGAGATATTAAACACTCAGATAATGATATGAAAATATTTCTTAGGTAAGTAGTGTTAAACGTAGAATCCATGGTCCAAAATACTTTCAATAATTCCAGTTTACTTTTAACATTTTTTAATTGAATAGGTTGACATGTATAGATGTTCACCTACCAATAAAGCAATTCAGAATTGAGTGTAGACATGGAAAAGTTTAGTTCATTTGCCTTATGAATGACACCTATAATTAAATGGAAGCAGTTCCACTTATTTATCAAATAATCACCTAATATAAAACTACAATGTTGATAAATATGAAGAAGCTTATTTAGGAATACAGTGTCATGAAATGAGACCCTGTATTAAATAATGTGACCTCTAAAGAAGATAAGATAGTACTTCCTTGGGAACTTCAAAAATTGGCTGATATCAGAAAGATGGGGAAGAGTTAAAAGCTGGGATGAGCTGTAAAGATTTAAGGCATAGAAAACATACTAGCAGATGAGATAGGATGCGTTCAGTGTGGTATAGGTGGTGGGCACACAATACAATAAGCAGATGACATATCGTGAAACTGTAAACTTGAAACCTATATAAATTTATTCACTAATGTCATCCCAATAAATTTAATGAAGATATTCTTACAAATTATATCAAAACTGCTTATTGAATACCCAAAGATTCTCTGTACCTTTTTTATGTGAATAGATAAAATTCAATAGTTTAATTTATTCACCATTTTCTATGTGACATTATCTCCTATAATCCTCATGACCATGCTCTAAAGTATTCTTAATTCCATTTTATGAAGGAAATGAGATTCAGAAAGGTAAATAACTTGTCCAAGTTCATAAACCTAGTAAAAAGTAGACACAGCTGAATTTGCTTAAAGCTTATTTTTAAATAGCATTGGAATTATTACTTGAAAAAGGCTACAATTTCAAATGATAAGCAGCAAAAGACTCTCCAAGCACTAGCTACTATTTTAAATCAGAAAACAATATTCAGAATGTGCTCTTTGAAAGAAAGTCCTATTTATAATTATTTTCCGAATATCTTTCCTAAAATCAGTGTTATAATTTCAATTTGTAATATTATCTTAATATTAGAAAATTGGTTACTTGAAGAAGGAATCTTTCAACTATGATTTTTAAATAACACCCTATATTGGAATTAAGATTTACAGATGAGCATATCTCAGTGGAAGTTGTGCCAGTTAAAGATAACCCAGATTTTCCAAGACAGCTCTAAAGCTAAAAAACCTAGACAACCTCAAACTTTCTTCACAGACTCAAACACAGGATCTAATCAGCTAGTTACCCCTTGGATGGCATCCAGTACAGACACAGGACAGAGTGGACAGTCGAAGGAGAAAAAATAAAACATATTCCTCTGTTTATTAAACAATGGACATAATATGAGAAAATAAGCTGTATAAGACATTGAGACATTTTTCTTCTCAGTTGGGTTTTGAGATAAAAGATTATTTCATATGTATGTTTAATTTTGTTTACTTCAGCTAATTTTAAAATGTTTTGATAACTAGATCAAGTATTTCAATAAAATTTCTTTAAAACACTTTAGTTTATATACTGAAAAGAAAGAAAGAAATTAAATGCATACATATTGATTATGAGTGGAAGACTCAGGTGCTGAAGTACATCTAGGTATGATTAAGTGTTTCAAACTATGAACCTCTCCAATGTTAAGAGTCCTAATCTAAATGAAAGCACGCACACCTGTACACATACACCTCTGCTCTCCACCCCTGTTTGCATCTCCGGCAGCTCTAAAAGTCCAAGTAGTTTCTGCCTATCACACAAGAATGAGTTAATCTCATATTACATTCTCACAAGAAAGCAATAATTACCATATTTTTAGGACTATAAGATGCACTGGAACATAAGACACACCTAGATTTTAGAGGAGGAAAATAAGAAAAAAATTGAAGCAAAAAATGTGGTAAAATATTTAACAACCTGTGACCCCACTCCACCACCGCCCCCCTCCCCCTGCCCAGCGATCTAGGCATGCTACATTTGGACTATAAGACACACCCCCCTTTCCCGCCCAAATTTGGGGTGGAGTGCATCTTGTAGTCTGAAAAATACAGTACATGAGACATGCATTAGCTGCTTTTTAAATTCTAGTGAGTCCTACTTGCTCAATTTTTTATGTCAATAATACAACTGTGGGGATCCTTTATGTAGTTGTCCTCTTTACTGTTCATTAAAATGTATGAGATTTGGCTGAGATGTTCAGGTAACTGAGGAATTAGTTTATTTCAATGTCATTATATTAAGCATCCTTCAAGTTGAATATAATCATTGGTTTAACTCATAGGAGGGCAACTTATAGGTCAACTTGTTTAATAGTTTGTTTTGTATTTTCTTACCTGTCTTCAGCATTTTCCAAATAGCCCTGAATCTTTTAGAGGGACATGAAGTTTTTTAGAGTTTTAGAGTTTTTAGAGCAGGTTTAGAACTTTTATTTGAAATATTGTCCCATTGATCAGAACATGGATTAATTTACATTTTACTAACAAAAAGTCAAACTAGTTTTATAAGGTTAATCATACAATATAATATTACTATGAATAGAATTTAAGAAGCCTTATAAAATAATATATGATTATATATGATTATATGTTGATAATCTATAACTCACAAGGCTGCTTCAGACTTAAAAACACAAAATGCATGAAATTCACAGCTTCTGAAATATTTACTATAAACCATATACTCTAAGAATAAGTTGACATAATCACAGTGATATTTTTTATTAAAATGGTCAACAGATATGAGAGACATTGAATTTGTTAACATATATATCCCCTTCTTCCTTACACAAACTGTATTATTAAAATGTTTAATTGGGCTGAAAAGGAGCTGTCAGTAAAGCATGGCCATCAAAAAAATCTCTAAAATTAAAAAAAAAAAGAATGCATGGTGGCTAAACTTATGGGCATTTAACTTTGCATAAATATTTAAGTCAAAATAATCATTCAATTCTACTAATTAAAACTAGAGGATTTTATTCTTTGCTGATAATAGCTACAGTAGACAGCTAAAAATTTTATCCAGGTGAAAAAAAAAGCCTTTAATTCTTTAGTTTCCATATAATATTCATCAAAGTTTACTAATATGTATAGAATATTTTTCCAAACTTAGCAAAGCATTTCTGAATATATATTCAGAAGAAATATATATTCAGTGCAGAAGGAATTAATCAACTCCTTTTATCAAGTTAAAAAAACATTGATACCAAAATCTGAAAAGGATAGTATAAAACAAAGGTATTTTTGTATTTTTAATTTACTTTTATCTAAGCATATTCAAATCATGAAACTAAATAGAAAACTTATAAACAAAATGTCAATAAACTAAATTCATAATCTTCACTGATGTAATAAAAACATGTGCTAAATCTTAACCACATTCACACTAAGAATAATTAATAAACTAGGGACAAATAACACCTATAGCCTGCTAAATCATGTCTGTGAAAATATCTGTAGCAAATATTTTACTTAAATGAAAGCATTCTCTTTAAAATCAGGTAAAATAATATTGTGCCCTGGAGACTATTGAATATTTAAATAAAGTTTAAAATTTTACTTTACGTGTAGCTAAGTATATGTGATATGACATATTTTACAATAGTTAATACATATGCTTTCTTACATATTAATATATATACACACACTATGCTATCAATGATGTTCAAGTGAAGGACTTTTCAATAAATTTGGAAGTGTCAATTACTATGCGAAAATGAAGTTCCTTGATAAGTGTTTGTTGTATATTACAACCTGTAAAATGCCTTTCATCCAGCAAATTCAAATCTCCACATTTGAATTTTTAAATGGCTGTTTAAATCTAAACATTGATAATTAGCAGTTATACTACAAGGGACAGTTGATAAAACTTGGTGTTGGGAACTGCCCTGCCTGGTTTCAAAAGCTATAACCCCCCATGGCTAAGATTGAGTAAAAGACCTTGGGACCATAAGCCACTAAAGAGACAAAGCTTATCTTCCCGACAGGGACACTGCCTCTGCCCCCTTTACTTCACCCTGCTGGGCCCCGGATAGATGACTGGCTAGCCAATGATAGGTACAATTCCTCAAGGGAGGGATGACCTAAGACAGGCACAGTAGCGATAGGGCCATCAGGGAAGGACTTAGGGACTGTAGAAAAAGGAGTGATGGACCCTCACCCCTCAGCTTTGACATAGCTTGAGTCCTCATTCTGTCTTGTAAGAAGTCTACTACTCTCTTATCTGCCTAACTTTCCCACCACTGACTTAAGCCTGAAACAATGCCAGAGAGCAGAGCAGCCCTGGCAGGAACGGGTGGTTTCTGGGCCAATCTGCCTAAAAGAGAATGCATAAAATCCTGTGAAACCTGCTTTGCTAAGAATATCCTCAATTTAAATGATCAGGGTCCAAGCACAAAATGAGTTTGTTTTGCAAAGTTTTATGGCCCTTTGGCTATCTGACCCTGACTCAGAATAAGCCCTCATAATTCTCTGAATGTTATCTATTGTTTGATCATTACTGCCTGACAATGACTGATGAGATTTACCTGTATTCTTGTCTAAACTGTACTCAATAAAAGCCCATTGAGGAACAGGCTCAAGGTTGTTCTCCTCTGAAAGATTGGCTACCTTTCCTTCCCAAGCAGATCATGTCTTGGTAGACTTATTCTCATCCTCTGAGGGCAAAGGTCCCCACAACTTGGAAGTAGGGAGTTGTTGAATATCCATAGAACAAATGTTGATCAACAGGAAACAAGAAGGACCAGAGCCCTGGCCAGTGGCTCAGTTGGTTGGAGTGTGGTCCCATACACCAGAGGGCTGGGGGCTCCATCCTGGTCAGGACACATAACTAGGTTGCAGATTCAGTCCCCAGTTGGGAAGTGTAGGGGAGGCAACCAATCAATGTTTCTCTCTCTCTCCCTTCTTCTATCTCTAAAATCAATAAATTTATCCTCTGGTGAAGATTATAAAAATAGAAAGAGGGGTGATCTGACAAATCAATTATTGTATATATTTCTCCTGCAATTTGTTTCAATACATGGTATATGTACAATGCCACCTGTCCAATATTTCCTGGAAGGCTAGTACTTTGTTTTGTCTCTTTATGGCTTGTGAAGTAGTGCCTGCATTAAAAACTCATCACCTTTTTTTACCTCTCATCCCACTTCTGGAGCCTTTTCCCCATTATATTACCTTGGGTCATACTGCCCAGTGAAGCATTAACACTTAAACTTTACTTCATGCTCAGTGTTCTAGGAAGCCCAAACTACCTCAGTTAGTACCATAAGTCACTTGACTCTTTTGATGATGTTGGAGGCTTTGGAAAAACAAGAAGAAGGTGGCTATAAATTGTTACTTTAAGTCATGACCTGAAAAGCAAAGTGTTTTAACAGTAGGTTTAAAGAGACTCTCATAGCCATAGGGAGGAACATTGTTGAAAATCGAGCTCTGAATCTGGTTTGGAGCAGAACTTAAATGCATAGGAGACTAAATGATCATCCTAATGCATTCCTATGTCAAAATCAGGGCCTTCATAGGAAAATAGGGGAAACTGAGACTAGATATGATATTGGGTAGGTGAGTAACATTGAGTGCTCAGATCCCACTAAATTTTCCAGGCTAACAGAAGTAATTTTCTTTCCTTGATTGAGCAGAGATGTTTCCCCAAACATGGACTCTTTATATACCTCACCTCATATGGTTTCCTGGGTAGATGATGCTTGTCCTCAAGATCTGTAAGTGCCTTTCCTGATTACCATAATTAGACTTACAATAATTAGCTTTATATCACAGCATAACCTAAATTAAAAAATGTGGTTGTTCCCTAAGAGGAAATAGTATATATACCCAAATAATTGAAATATCTGGCTATGTGCTAGAAGTCCTAAGAGTTGAATGAGTCAAGAGCACCTTGATGGTTTTGTTCATGGGAAGGTAGAATATAAGACTGAGTAAGGGAGAGTTTATTGACATGGGAGCACTCTTCTGTGATTTTTGGCAAAATACCTGAAGCTGGTTTTATTATACTGTTAGGACAGTTTCTCAAACCATGTGCAAAATGACACCTTCACTTCTTCAGACCTAAGTGAATTCAACTGCAATGAATTCAAGTTACCAGACAGTGAAGACCTAACAACTCAAATGCAATGAAAAAATAAAAAAAATAGATAAATGTAACTCCATAAGTAAATGTAAGATAGTATAAATGTTATATTTGTTTGTAACATATATTTTCTTTCATCTGATTTCTAAAAACAACTGAATACAGTAATAATTACAAATCTTTGTTTATGGGCTTATTATTTATGAAGACATAATTTCATTCATATATAATGACCTCAAAAGCATGCAGGAGGAAATGTAAATGTATAAGCACAATTTTGTATGTTATTGTGATTAAGTTGGTTTTAATAGAACCAAGATTGTAATATATTTAAATTAATAAACTTTATTTTTAGAACAGTTTAATTTATCAAAAAATTGAGCAGGAAGTAAAGAGAATTTTTCTTACTCCCTTCTACATCCAGTTTCCCTATTACTAACATCTTGTATTAATGTACTTTATTTGTTACACCTGATAAACCAATATTGATATTAATATTAACTATTAGTCTATTGTTTATTTTAGGTCTCACTCTTTGTGTTGTACACTCCTGTGGGTTTTGACAAGTACATAATGTCATGTATCCACTGTTATAATATCACCACAACAGTTTCACTGATCTGACATTACCTGGGCTCCACCTATTTTTCCTTCCCTCTCTCACCCTGAATCTCTGGCAACCACCGAGTGGTTTAACATGTTATTTATTAGATAAATAATATTCTATTATATGAGTGCACCATGGCATGTTTATCCATTCACTTACTGAAAGACATTTTGGTTACTTCTGATTTGGGACCATTATGAATAAAGCTGTTATACATATTTGTCTGCAAAAGGTAGAAGACAGGGTTATATTTCACAGCTTATTCTGTGAGACCAATATAAGTCAGATACCAAAACCAAGCCAAGACAGCACAAATAAACTACAGACCAATTTCCTTTTCTTCCAAAAGCATAGATATAAAAATCCTCAACAAAATTTTTGAAAAATATGTGTCAGCAAAATACAAAAAAATGTATTCCATGCATAAGTGAGCTATAGCCCAGGAATGCAAATTTGGTTCAACATATACAATCTATCAATATAATAGATCACATTAATGAAATAGAAGATACATTTCACTTCTGAACAGATACAGAAAAGCATTTGACAAAATCCAAAATTCTTCATGATAAAAATGCTCACCAAACTAGGAGTGGAAAAAACTCCTGCAACCTAATAAGAGATATTTACAAAAAATCACAGATAATGTCAAACTAAATGGTGCAAGATTGAAGGTTTTCATTTTAACATCAGACACTAGACAAGAATCCCTGCTCTTACCACTTCTATTCAACATTGTATTGAAGGTTCCAACATGGGAAATTTGACTGGGGAAAAAGGTAGAAGCCATGCACATTGGAAAGAAAGAAGTAAGTTCATCTCTTATTTATAAGTGCCACAATCTTATATGTGGAAAACCCCAAGGAAACTAGACAAAAACTATTAAAGCTAACACAAAGTTCAGCAAATTTGTAGAACACAAGATAATTATGCAAAAATTAACTATTTCTAGTAATAGTTACACTAGTAATAGTGTGCCAGTGTCATAGTAGTTACTAGTGTGGTAATAGTCTACACTAGTAATGATAAAGCAGTTCTATTTATACTAGTTTCAAACAGAATAAAATACTTAGCATAAATTTAACAAAAGAAGTTCAAGATTTGCACACTACAAAATGCCATTGAATAAAATTACAAACTGTAATTAAAAAAATTGAAGAAGATGTAATTAAAAGAAAAAGACATCCCAAGTTCATGGATTGGAAGACATTAAAAAGACAATACTCCCCAAATTCACCTACAGATTCAACCTAAATCTGTCAAAATCCTAGATACACTTTTTCTTTGATCAGAAATTCACAGACTGATCCTAAAATTTATATGGCATTATAAAAGAAGTCAGAATAAACAAAAACTACCATTAAAAACAGGAACAGAGTTTGAAACACATGCTTTACGAATTCAAAACTTCCTATAAGTCTGCAATAATCAAGGTTGTATGGTACTGACATAAGGATAGATTTATAGATCAGTGGAATACAGTTGTGAGTAGGGTAATCCTTTATCACAGCATATATATGAATCAACTAAAAATGGACCGAAGATATAAAACTTTTAGAAGGATACATCTTTATAAATGTTTGTAACCTTGGATCAAGCAATGAAGTCTCAGATACGACACCAAAAGGTAAAGCAACAACAGTAAAAGAGATAAATTTGGCTTTAGTAAATTTTAAAACTCTTGTGCTTTGGAGTACAATATTAATAAAGTGAAAACACAACTCATAGAATGGGAGAAAATATTTGCAAATTATATCTCTGATAAGGACCTAGTATTCAAAATATATAAACAAATACTAAAACTCAAGAGTAAAAAGTCCAACAATTCTATTAAAATGGGTAAAATATTTGAATGAAAACTTTTCAGAGGAGATACAAAGTAGATCATAAATATATTCAACATCATTGTCAATAAAGAAAATGCAAATCAAAAGCATAGCGGGATGCACTTCGCAAATACCAAGCTGTATATAATGAAAAGAACAAACAATAATAACTGTTGGTTGGTGAGAAAAATGAAGTCTCATGCACTGATGGTCAGAAAGTAAAATAGTGTAGCCGCTTTGGAAAACTGGTTTGACAGTTCCTCAAAAACTTAAACATAAAGTTAACCTATAACTCAGAAATTCCACACCTACAAATATATGCAAGAGAATTGAAAAAATACATCCACACACATACTAACTGAATATTCATAGCAGTACTATTCATAAAAGCCAAAAGTGAAAACCCAAATGTCTATCAACTGATAAAGGCATCAATAAAATGTTACATAGCCATACAATAGAATATTACTCAGCCAAAAAAAGAAAGAATGATTCATACACCACATAGATGAAACTCTAAAATGTTATGATATTTTTTATTTGTTTTTTTGATTAGGTTTCTGTTAAAGGTGAGATCACATGGTATTTGTCTTTCACCACCTGGCTTGTTTCGCTTAGCATAATGCTCTCCAGTTCCATCCATGCTGTTGGGATGGATAGGAGCTCCTTCTTTCTTTCTGCTGCATAGAATTCCATTGTGTAAATGTACCATAGTTTCTTGGAGGGCTGGGGCAGTGGGCTGGGGTGGGACTAAAAGACAGAAAACTGTACAAGAACAACAATTAAAATAAAATTAAAAAATAAAAGTATTAGGACACCAAAAAATAAAATATTTATGTATGTAAAAAATAAAATAAAATAAAATGTTATGATATTTTTTAAAAAAAATTATTTGTTGATTTGAAAGAGAGAGGAAGGGAGGGAGGGAGGTGAGAAGGAGAAAGAAAGAAAGAGAGAGAGAGAAATGGAGAAAGAAACATTGATTTGTTATTCCACTTACTTATGAAATCATTGGTTGTTTCTTATAAGTTCCCTTACTGGGGATCAAACCCACAGCCTTGGCATATTGGGACAATGGTCTAACCAAATGAGCTACTCAGCCAGGGCCATATTATACTAAGTTTTTGAAAAGAAGCCAGATACAAAAGACCACATATTGCATGGTTCTTTTTTTGAAATGTTTAGAATAGGCAAACCTATAGATACAGAAAGTAGATTATTGGTTGGTTCAAAGGCCTGAAGATGAGAAGTGACTGCTGATGGGTACAAAATTTTTTGGGGGAGTGAAAAAATATTCTGGAATTTGATAATTGTGATGACTGCACTACTCTATGAATACACTAAAAACTACCGAATTACACACTTTAAAAGAGTTAATATTTAGTACATAAATTATATTTCAATTTTAAAAATGCTAAAGAAGTCAACAAAAATGCTTTCATGAGGAATTCAGGGAAACTATACCTAACCAACTGATGAAGTACTAGACTATTTTGAAGTTAACCCAATGGGAGGCAGAGAACAATACCTAGCTGGAGGGAAATTATAGCTTAAAATCATTCCCTTCCCTTAGTTAAGTTAACTGAATCATTCTTTATTAAGAAAAAGTTGATATTCTTTATCTATTCTATGTATTATATTTTGTGTTTGTATTGAAGTATTAAAACACTTAATTTAAAAAATATATTAAATGCTGAGTGACAAGATATCTTTCAAAGATCTCATAGCCTAGAAGGTAAGACAGAATTTGTTTAAAACATGAACGGTCTACAACCTTGCAAAACTGTTTGTGTGTTTGTATCACTACTCCCCAATTTATAGCAAATGTTCTAAGACTGCCATGATGTAATTGGAGTTAAAACAGGTATGTGCTTTGCATTGAGGAGTTTCAATAACAAAATCTATCTTAAAGTCCCAGAATGGAAGAGAGACAGACTACCAGAGGAATCTGTCAATAACTAATTTTCAGATGGCTTGTGATGGCTAGACTGATGAAGAGAATAGAATAGTGGGGGAAAGTCTTGCCATGAATTCCAGGGACCGGGGAAAGAATTCCAGTCCCTAGGAACACTTGCAAGAAAGCATGTTTATAACAACCTACCTGATAAAGTATCAAACCTGCAAACAACAATAGCTTAGATATGCAAAAGCAAAAGGGTGACAAAGCTACTTGAATGTGCATACAAGGTCAAAATAAGCCCAGTATTAAATTTGATTCTCCTAAGCTACTAGAGTTGAGCTACATAAGGAATTATGTCTTATTTGCTATTTGTCATTTCTTCATCAACTGAGAGGCTTGTCACATAGCAGGCACTCTATAACGATTTACTGAATAAATGAAAGAATAAATGTGATGACCCACTTGTGATCATTAGAGGGAAACAGGGGCAAAAAGCTAAGTGGGACAGAATATGGTACTATATGCAGCCAGGCCTTTTAATGACATTAATAGCTTTCATGAGGTCAATAAACATAGTGTGGAAAAATCATTCCTTAATTTCTGTAATTTACTACCAAGAATCAAGTCATTCAATTACCCTTCAATGTGGCCTCAGGCTTCACTGTGATTCTAGAAGAATAGTTAACAAAGAGCTTTGAAACTAATGCAAGCAAACTGGCCAAGGTTCCCCTTTCAACAGAATATTCTAAATGTGGCTTACCTACAAGAATAGGCTATCAAAGAATGGCATCGAACATTAAATTCATATTATTATGTTATATAAAATTCATTACATTTCCAAAATGTTAGCAATTGTTAGTAGCCGAATATTTACTTGGGTGTTTATTGAAGTCTTTCTATTCTATTGATGTTGTCATTGATATTCTAAAAACATAAAACCCATATGTTGTGATTTTTGTTAAATTGAACCCCAGGGTGTTTGATGGTAAGCCATAGTTCAACAAAGACTGCAACAGAAAGTGAAATAGAGAAGTTTATTATTCACATGTCCTGGAGGAATACAGGGCATGCCTTGAGGGGCTACACAGGAGGTCAAGATACTATACAGGCAGAGAGTGAGCTGCTGAACTTGGGCTTATACCTTTATTAAGGTCTACAGATGGAACACTTTCCAGGTTATCCCAAGCTAAAGTGAGATTGGTCACTACAAACCAAAAAGAGCTATGATTTCATAAGCTTGAGGTGGGGGGAGTGTCTTAGAGTCTTATTTAAAGAGTACACAAGGGATGGAGGTAGGAGGCAGAAGAGACTACCTGGTACTTATCATCAGAGACTTTGAACAACTCATATCAGGAAATTACACTTATTTGTGACTGAGTTGGCTGTTATTTAGGGCACTCAAGGGAGGAGCTAATGTCAGTTTAAGGCCCCATGAAGACTATTTAGTCACACAAAATGGATGCTGAGGCTGCTGCATGAGTAGGATAAAAGTATTTTGATAAACTCCAGCATTGTGAATTAGGTTAGCCAAACTCTTAGTACTGTAAATATTTCCTTAGCTTTGGCAGCTACCTAAAGAAGGTGAGAAGATGATCTGTGTAATCCTGGACTTCAGTTTACAGTTTGTCTAGATTTTAGTATCACAGCATAAGCTTCTTAGTATGTGTTTTTTATTTTTTGTTTGTTTGATCACAGTGGTCAAAGACACAGTTATAATGCATTACTTACTTGATTACTGGTAAGACACTCTTCCATATTTTGATTTAACTTCTTTGACTTATTATATTGATATGAGAAGACCTACAAAAGTTATGGCTACTGAGCAAATGATATCCTCATTTCTACTTGCTGTTTAATATCCATAATAAACAGGAGATAATAAAATTGTGATTACTATCATCCTCAGTAAGAATTTATATCTCTAATAAAATGTTTAAAGACCAGGAAATTGAATAATTCTCTTTGATACATTAACATTATTTCTACATTGAAAATTACCATGTATTCATTCAACAAATTTGTATTATGTGTCTACTAAGTGGCAGGCACTTAGTGGCATATATAGGAGAGGCGAAGCAGTGAGCATATCACCCAGAATGGTGTATTTTCTCATTTAAGATCTGTTGAACATCATGATGTTAGGAAAATGATAAAACAATTTTGAAAGAAGCACAATATTAAAAAAATCTCAGACTTTGTGTTTTTTGAAAAATATTCTATTTATTTATTTTTAGACAGAGGGGGAGGGAGGGAGAAAGACAGTGAGAGAAACATCGATGTTTGGTTGCCTCTCATATACCCCACACCAGGGAACCTAGCCCCCAACCCAGAAATGTGCCCCTACTGGGAATTGAACCAGTGACTCTTTGGTTTGTAGGCCAGTGCTCAGCCCACTGAGCCACACCAGCCAGGGCTGTCTATGTTGTTTTTTTTTTTTTTTTAAATCAGTATTTTTTAATTGTTCATATTGTACAGTTTTCTGTCTTTTACCCCGCCCCAGCCCACCACCCCAGCCCTCCCCACCTTCCTCCCATTTCCACCCCCCCATAGTTTTTGTCCATGAGTCCTTTATACTTGTTGCTCTAAACCGTTCCCCTTTTCCCCTGAAATTCCCTCCCCTCCCACTCTGGACACTGACAGACTGTTCTCAAATTCAGTGTCTTTGTTTATATTATGCTTGTTTGTTTGTTTTGTTGATTAGGTTCCTGTTAAAGGTGAGATCATATGGTATTTGTCTTTCACTGCCTGGCTTGTTTCGCTTAGCATGATACTCTCCAATTTTAAAAAGCATGTAGATAAGGTAGTCAAATATTAATATTTTATTTTAATGTCTTATTTCCTGACCAACCAACAGTGTCAGACACTTATACATTTCTGCTCACTTTTCTCCTAGGCTTTTTCTTCCTTATGTTAGAATACAGATGATAGCTTTCAAGAGGTTTTCCTATATTGCTGCTCAAAAGTAAGAGCTATAAATACTGGAACAATTTTTTATGATATGACATATTGGTTGAGGTACAATTATAGAACCACCTGTTACCAGGGCACTAATCAAGGTTGGTTTGGAGGTTTTTTTGCATTTGCTGTCCATTAAGACATTCAGAATCCCTCATAACAGAAATAACTCCAAGGCAGTTTATAAGGAAATGTATATTTTATGCCATAAATACAGTACAAACCTATAAAATCTTGAACAAACTAATGGTTTACTACTTAAAGAAAGCTTTCAGAGAATCCTTTTGCAAAGATGAAAATTGCTGACATTTAATCATGTACTCAAACGGATTTTCTCCTATTAGGTTTAATACGATATGTTCTCACAAGTAACAAGTTCCCCAAATTTTTGAATCTGTATTTACTGTTATTACATAACAAAGTGTCAGCGTACATGTGAAAGAGCTTTGACCAAGAGTCAGTCATTCAGGTTTGTGTGAACTTGGGCAGGTTTTTAATCCTCCAGACCTAGTCTGTGATGGTTAACTTTATATGTCAAATTAGTTGGGCTAAGACATGCCTAGATAGTTGGTAAAACATTATTTCTGGGTGTGCCCATGAGGGTCTTTCTAAAGAAACTAGCATTTGAATTGGTAGAAGGAGCAAAGCAGATAGTCCTCCTAACACAGATGGGCATCATCAAATTCCTTGAGAGCTTAAATAGAACAAAAAGGTTGAGAGAGGTTGAATTCTACCCTCCCCCATCACCAAATGGGACATCTGCCTTACCCCTCTGACATTGTAGCTCCTCTGACCTTAATCTGACAAGAATTTATACCATCTTTCCCTCCACATCTCAGGCCTTTACACTTGGACTGAATTACATTGCTAGCTTTCCTGGTTCCAAGCTTGCAGAAGACAGATTGTTGGACTTCTTATCCTCCATAACCATATAAACCAATTCCTATAATCAATCTCTCTTTCAGCAGGATATATATGATGTTTGTCTGGGAAAAGTCCAGCCATCATTAATGTAATGAGAACAGTTTGTGCTCCATTGATGTAATCTGGCAGCCAAGGAAGTGGGCTGGAATGCATATACATGAACAATGATGACTTCACCGTACTAGTCAGTAGGGGCAGTAGATGCCATTGAGTGAGCATGTGTACTGTGTGGCCATAACATTCAAAATGCCTGAACGAGTAGAGCAACAAATCTGCATCAAATTCTGTGTTTAGCTTGAACATTCCTCCACAGAAATTATTCAGATGATTCAGAAGGCCATAGCTATGGTCAACTGGTGACTGGCAGCTTCATTGTGACAATGCACCCACTCATGAATCACATCTTATGCAGAGTCTTTTGGTGAAACATGTGTACTGTGTGGCCATTGCATTCAAAATGACTGAGTACAGCAATGAATCCGCATCAAATTTTGCATTAAGTTTGAACATTCTCCATGAAAACTATTCCAATAATCCAGAAGGCTGCAGCTATGGGAAATTGGAGATTGGTGGCTTCATCATGACAGCATACCTACTTATGCATCACATCTTGTGCCGAGTTTTTTGGTGAAGCATCAAATCACCCAGGTGACTCAGACCCACTATAGCCCAGATTAGGCACCCTGTGACTTCTGCCTTTTCCCAAAACTAAAATCACCTTTGAAAGTGAAGAGATTTCAGACCATCAATGAGATTCAGGAAAATACAACAGGACAGCTGATGGAGACTGGGAAAACTATGTGAGGTCCCAAAGTGCCTATTTGAAGGCGTCTGAAGTGTCACTGTCCTCTATACAATGTTTCTTGTATCTTCTTCGATAAATGTCTCTATCTTATTACATGGCTGGATAACTTTGGTCTGTCCAGAAGGTATTCCCAGATCTGCTCTTGTTCTTGAACTGTCAGTCACCAGTCTTTGTTGATTGCGGCCCATACACATTCAACATTCTCAGGTGTTCTGCTTGTTAGTGCCTTCTAGAACTTGGATCACTTTAACAGGTTCTTGACCATCTTTGAAGCATTTGTGCCACACTTTTATTTGTGCTACATTCATTGCATCATCCCCGTAAGCCTTCTAAACCTCTCAAATAGTTTCTGAAGATGGATGCTCAAGCTTAATGCAAAATTTGATGCAGATTCGTTTGTTCAACTCGCTCAGTTATTTTGAATACAACAGCCACGCAATACACATGCTCACTCAACAATATCTATGGCCCCTACTGACTAGTACTGTGAAGTTATCATTGTTCACACATGTGTATTCCAGTCCATTCTCCTTGGCTGCCAGGTTATGTAGATGTGTGCAAACCATTCTAATTATATTAGCATTGGCTAGACTTTTTCTAGAGAATACACACACACACACACACACACATATCCTCTTGGTTCTATTTCTCTAGAGAAAATTAATGCATAATACATAGTCCAAGGAAATTGTAATAGATGCATGTTCAAGTTTCTTCCAATTAAAAAATTTGATGATATGCCATAATACAACAGCTACTTCCCCATATGAGGAGCTCTTTATCAGTGCTTACACTTTAAAAATAGAATTCACTTAAACGATACCTGTAGTGACCTCTTGGTGTGATGTAAGCTATTTGTATGACATAGTTCTCATCTCTGTCACATGCATAATTCTAAATAGAGTTTTTCTGAGTGTCAAATATTCGGAGGGCTTCATCAGTGTGAGGGCTGTGCAGTGCTACCTGCACTGTAGTTCAGTGGTTAATATTCCAACCTGTTTTGTGAGGATTTCACAAATAATCCAAGCTTGTTGTCCCTTATAACATTAAAAGGGGTTTCAGTACCAAAGTTTAACTTGAAGGGTAAACATTCTCTCTTTTAAACAGAAGGCAATATTATGTTCTAATAGTTGGGACACTCACCATATTTTCTGTCCCTATTGATTGTATTTTACATCCTTATGCTAAAAACGCTTTTCAGCCCTGATTCAGTATAAGTGCTAAACAAGAAATTTGGAAGTTCATAGGTATGTTGGGCATATAGTAGCACTCCCCTTGATGTAGATTCGTGGCCTCTGATAATTAATTGTAAGGATATTTACATGAGAAAGTTTCTGAAGAATCCTAAACAGGCTAATTATGTGGGAAATATTGTAAAAAGTAATTCTACATGGCTCAGGACAATTACCTGATTCATATCAGTGAAGATAAAATGGAATCTCATTAGAGAACAGTGCTATAATGGTTTGCACTGAAATCACAGAGTTCTCCCCTGCTCCAAAAATCACCATGATGATTGACCATTTATCTCAACATAAGTATCCTTTTCTCCACAAATATCTAGGCATTAAGACTTGATAACTGAACTATCTGTCAATGTTTACATTCCTGTCTTTACCACACTATATCAAAGTGCTTACTACTTCCAGAATTCCCACCATGCTCTCCCTGCCTAAAATCTTCTCCTATCTCCATATCCTTCACAAATACCTATTTATGTTAATTTTCTACCCACACCTGCAAATAAGATTATACACTTATTCTTCTTCCCTTTTCTTTTTATTAATAGAAGTGAAGTCACAGCCTGGTAGTATCTTACTGCAGTTATTGAATGCCTGCCCTCCTCTTTAAAATGAGAGGTTCCCAATCCAGAAAAGGAATTATGCTGTCTTTCCTAGTATTCCAAGCCTAGCTCAAAGCTGGCAGGCACTTAATGAATATTTCTGGATCTCTTTGTGGACAAAAAAGGGACCACATACTAAATGTGACAAGTTCAGGGGAGATCTGTACAGAAGGCCCTACAAACTCAGAGATCTAAAGTAATCACATAGGATGGTCTGAAATTAAAACTTCTTAATTGTCATGAGTGTATGTTTTGCAATATAGTCTTTCTTATAAGTGAGCCCTCAGTCCCTGCCTGGGTCATCAGACGACCCAGGCTTCAGCAACTGAAAACATGGGGCAGCCTATAGGGCTACCAGTCTTACAGGTGATACCAGCACCAAAGGATAATAGGGAATCAACACAGGTGACTATGCTATTCACTCATCTGTTATTAATGAAGATTCAACCTAAATTCAAACTAAACTAGCAACAACAATAATCACTCAGGAACAGTCAGTAATAGCATCACACAAGAGAATTAGGGGATAATGAACTCAAGTCCCAAGAGGTCAGATTAGGTCCAGGTCTGGTAGGCAGCAGGGGGCAGTCAACGTCTTGCAAGGCAGAGCCAGAGGGATGGAAGCCCAACAGAGGTCTGTCTTTCCTGAAACAGAATGTGAAGGATGTCTCTAAGTGACTTGCTCTCAGATGTGCCATCCATGGTCTGACGTCCTCTGCTTTTATGCTTCTTTGGTTGCAAAATCATGTTGATTTTGCACAATTTTCCATATGCATGTTTTAATTTTGATAAACCCATGTTGTTTTCCTCAGTCCCAACAGGCACACGTTGTATGCATCAGTTCTGATAGGTACATGTTGTTTTACCTCAGTTCTGATAGGCACATGTTGTCTGCTGAGCAGTATTGTGCATGCTGAGGGCCTGCTTTATCCCCTTGAGTCATTGCTCCACTGCACGTGCTCAAAACATGGCCTGAGGTCCTGCTCTCCTCACCAACTAAAACTGAGTCATGGCGGGAAGTCACGTCCTAGTCCAGTATCTTCCTTGACAAAGGTCAATCTTTACCTTAACTGAGCCTCGATGTTGTCATTTTGCATTTATGAAAACATGCCTTTGGAATATGAGTAATCCCCTTTCTCTAGGCCCCATAGGACACAACCTCTCACCAGAAGATAAGACCACAGAACCCCTCATTGTTATACTGTTCTCTGAAAACCATTGCTATGCTGTAAATGTCGATTGATAGCTATCTTATACCCACCAATGTAAGAGAGGAGATTTCCCTGATTCGATTTCTCCCACCTCCCTAATCTATCACCTATGGATTGCACATAACCCCCTTATGGCTCCTCCTTGATTGTAATGTATAAAGGTGAAAAACTGATCCTCTGGAGCATTTTCTCAATCCATTGAGATTTTTCTCCCTAAAGTGTCATCAGTTTGGCTCAAATAAACTCATAAAAATTCTTACAGGTTTGGTCATTTTATGTGAATATTGTTATACTATAAATAAGAAAACTGAGGCTCTGAGAAAAGTCAAGTAGCTTTCCTAAAGCTATTCAGCTAATTTGCTGGCAGAACTGTGCAATCCCATTCTTATAAATTTATCAATCTCTCCAAAGAACTACACCACATGAGGCAAAGTAGTTGGTCTATCTACATTCCAATTATTTCACTTATTTATTTATATTCTATCTTTTCTAAAATAATATCCTGGACAGACTTGCTTCTTTAACTTATGAAAACCAAACTTCAGAATACCACATTTGCCTCTACTCTCTTGTTTGCTTATTCTGCACACTTTGAAATCTTGCCAATGTTACCTGAACTGAACAATCTCCCTATTCTACTGCCTGAATATCTGTCACATGGCCATTAGCCATATAATCCCAAAGCAGCCAGAAAGCAAAATTTCACTTACCACATATTTTATCTTTACTGATATACAGCATGATTATATCTCTGAAGATGTAATGCTCCAGAAATATTAGGTATGTTCCTGTGAGGTCCATGAGCCATTTCAGATGCTAAAAAAAAGTACCACTTTATGGAATTTGAACCAGTCCATTAACTTTGCCTTGCATAAAGCTATTGGGTTAGGATTTTTAATTGAACAGGTTTGAGCTTTCTTAGTGGCTATTTCTTCCTTTCTATATTAAAATCTTACTCTTATTGCCTCTGAGTAAACAGACACACATATACATATGCAAACATTCTACTTAATTAAAACCTGAGCCCTGACTGGTATGGCTCAGTTAGTTGGGCATTTGGGCATAGTCCTGTGAATAGAAAGGCACAATTCCCAGTCAAGGTGTGTGCCTGGTTCCTGACTGGCGGCATGTGATAGGCACCCACTTGATGTTTCTCTTGTACGTACATCGATGTTTCTCTCCTGTTATTTCTCCCTCCCTTCCACTCTGTCTAAAAAGAAATAAAATCTATTAAAAAAACAACATAAAGCCCATTTACTTAGAGTAAATAATATACACTTTGGAAAAGATGCCACCAACTTTTGCAACTTTAGAAAAGGTATTGAATAAGAGTGAATCTCTGTCTCTCTTTGGATCTGTATCAATTGTGTCCAGAAAAACGTGAAAATATACATGCACACACATTTCAGATGCCACAACAGGATTCTTAAACAAGTTTGTAGCATATGTAATCAGAAACTTTTGTCATTTGTAGGAAAATAAAGCTCCTCAATTCTTCTTTTCAAATTTTATCTGTAGTTTAATAATAAAACCCCTTTGGCACTGAACATCTGACATGCTTCTAAATACTTTGCATGAATTATTTTATGTCAATGTTCACAATAATACAGGAGAGTGCTATCTTTGCTCCCACATAGGGATGATAAAACTTAGGCCCATACAGGTTGAGTAATATCACCAGGTTTTCATAGCTAGTAAATGGTAGAGCTTACATTTGTACCAAGGAATCTTGATTTCAAAGTCTATGCATTTAATCATTAAACTATAGAAACCTCTTAATAAAAACAAATGAAAACTGTGTATTTTATTCAAAAACATATTTTTCCAGCTACTCTCAACGATTTGTGAATACCCTAGACATCTGTCACTGTACAAAGTGAATTTTTCTGGGATTTATAATTCTAACAGACATTATATAAAATCTAAAATAAATCTTTAGTCTATAATGCAATTAACTTACAGGTTCTCATCTGTAGTAAGGTAAACTTCTTCCTAAAACTACTTAAACAGTCTTTCTTATTGTTCATTCCTCTGCCTTATTTTAAGGAATCCAATTTTTTTCTGTATTTTCTCAATATTTTAATATTGTGAAAGATTAGGCAATTCCCCTAAATTAGTAAATTTATAGACTAGACATCTAAGAAAACCAAGTAGCTTACAGGGATCCCTTGAGCTAAAGCTATATATTAACTTTGTTAGGACAAGCCAAAGGACTTTATTAATTAAGTTTAAGCAAGATAGTGATATGACTTGCTAATTCACCATGAATGGAAATAGAAAGCAGAAAGTAATAGATGAGTAAAGTAATGACCACAAAAACCAACATGGATTTGTGTTATGACAATGTTAATGATAAATATTCAAAACAATGACCCATGTTATCAGTAAAGGGCTAAACTGTGTTCAATTTCAGTCATTCAGAAAGGAATAATACATTGCACAAAATAATATATTGTGCAAGAAATCTCTTTTAAATTGATTAAATTAAAAAGGTTTCAAGTCAATCTAACTGCTAATGTAGAAAGGCTATAACAGCAGAAGAATGTTTCCCAAATATCCAGGCAATACAAATACTAAAGATAGAAAAACAAAAAGCAACAACATGATAAAAGGCAAAATGAAGAGGGAAGAAAATTAAGAAAACTGAGTAGACAATTTTGAGAAAGAAGTAGAAGAGAGTACAATGAATCAAAAAATAATGGAAGTGGAAAAGAGATATCATAGTAGATTTAAGAAAAGTTAATTCCAAGATATTCATTTGCACTATTTACAATTCCATCTCGGGTAAGTATAAACAAATGGCAAATATCCACTAAATAACCTTGAATATTTTAATAGTTTAGCCTTATTAAGGTCAGGAAAATAGCGAACTTAACTTTTTTGTTTTATTTCCTCATTTACTTTTATTTTTGTTCAAGTACTGTCATCTCCATTTTCCTGTCACCATTTTAAAAATTTATATTAATATACAAGGGTACTTAGACATATATCAATATGGTATTCTCATATGCATTTTAATGTATATAACATTGTTTTTTGTTATCCAAACTTATCTGTCTGAGTGTGAGGAAGAGATGAGTTTAAATGTTTAAAACTGTAATACAAATAATAACAATAACAATAGCAAACAAAAACATTTTAAGTGTATCTTGAAATTGTGCAAGACACTGTCTTTAATGCTTCGCATATATAATTGATACTCTAGGTTTGCACATTCACTATCCACTTCAACTTCCTTCTAATGTACTTTCCTGTATGCTGAGATGCTAAGAATTACATTTTCAGATTCTCTTACAGTCAGGATTTCAAATGTGATTTAGCATCCATCTATCATATATTCTCATATATGATGTGAAATTGAATCTGTGCAAAGGGGGAAGAGAAGCAGAGGGTTAGGCTCCAATTTGTTGATAGCAGCAGCAATATGGCCCTACATTTAGTGATCACTTGATTTGGACACTCCCTTAGTAACCCTAGCAGTTTCTTCATTGTGGCATAGGAGAATAATTTTGGGGGTAACAAAAAACCTTCCAGATTTTGAGCCCTGGGGCTAAATTCTGCAGTGTGATTCTGAAAATTAATAGTTGTTCTGAAGTTTGGCCATAAGCCAACTCTTCCAATCATATTTTTAGCCAGTAAATATCTGACAAAGAATCATTTTCTTTGTAGGTTTGGAAAAACTGTTTGTCTTGGTTGCAAATAATAACCCCCTCATCCAAATACGTCATATGAGAAAGAAAGGGTTAAGACGTATTCTCTGACAGGCAAAATAGGATTTTCAACTTTATAAAAAAGCAGTAGGCTTGATAGGCAGGCTTTATGAAATTTATCTTAGCTTTCTAATGTAATAAAAGGGTTTAGAATATGCTATCCCAAAATATGGCACCCTTTAGCAGGTTGAAAATCTTAAGCTGAAGGCATCTAAGAAAATGTTAGGAGCAGGAAGGTCACTCTGATCTCCTCCGACTTTACCTTGCTCCCTAAACACAGCAGGTAAATAGTAAGTAGTCCATTTGAAAGGTATTACAGGGGTTCAGAATAAGCCTCCCCCAAATATGTCACTGTGGCAGGTGCACTGTTCTAAGCTGAAGCCAATCAAGATCCAAACAACTCAAAATAAACTTTTCCTTCTCCCTTAACTACATAAAATAATTCAGATACAGGGCCTGACACAGAAAGACAACTATAAACAGAGATAACTTTTTTATGCAAATGACCTATCTGTAGGGCAGGACAAATATCTAATTAGCAAATGTCCACTTTTCCTGTCATCCCCTTTGAAGCCCCAGGTTGGAGTTCCACTGGCACACACACCCCAGTCGCCTAACTTGTCCTTTGGTCTCACTATCTTTGTGGGACTCCTGTACATAGTATGTTTAGTTAAATATGTTGTTTTCCTGTCAATATGTCTATGCCAACCTAATTAATAGACCAGCAGAAAGAACCGAGAAGGATAGAGAAAAGCATTTTCCTTCCCTACAGTACCTTCCCTTTACCAAGGAGAGAGAAGACATTCTTATCACCAAAGACAGATAATTTGGGGCCAAGAAATCTGTGCAAAAATCTTGTTAAATTAACTCTTATCTTCCTAGTTACTTCTTCACCATTTACTACCCCTACCCAAACCCCTCTGTCTTGTCAGCCTTTCACAAATTGATAATTGTTTTCTGTATAAGGTATAAAAGCTTCTTGTCCCAGTCTCTATTTTAAGTCTTTATTCTCTTGTGAAGGCTTCCATGTACATGTAAAATTTTTTGAAAAGTTGTACACTTTTCTCCTGTTAATTGGTCATTGTCAGCTTAATTATCAGTCAAGCCAGGGACCCTAACAGGGTCAAGAAAAGCTGTGTCCTCACTTACAATTAACAAAAAGCAGACTTGACCATGTCCTGATAGAAAAAAGAGTGGGGTATTAAAAAAGGGAAGAGTCTGTATCCAAAACTGTACTATGATTGATGGGACAAGAAAGAAAATCCAAGTGAGAAACAGAGAGGTTGAAAGCTGTGTCTTTTGATCTCCTGTCTCCATGTTTAGTCTCAGAGTGGAAAGACGGGTAACATCATGAGGCAAAAGCTTTGTCTCAGTTTACACTGAGAATTCTTGAAGGAGATTTCCTTGAAGACTGCTGTATAATAAAATATAATAAAATCTTGGAGTGGTCATATCAGAGGTAATCTTAATAAAAAATCAATTAAACTAGAAGGCAAGAGTGTTGCTTTCCTGAGCATGTGTGATGGTTTGATTTATAGTAAGAGAAATACAGGGGTAGACAGAAGTAGGTTTAGTCATGAGTATGAGAAGCAAAGTTAATAATTGTAATCATCATAACTTGCATGCCTTGTCCATATGAACAACTGTAAATCTACTTTTGCCCCACCTTCCCCTCCCCACCCCGATACATTTGGTCTTTGTCCTTGCTTCTTTCACAGAGCTCCCAAAACCTCTGGGATTCCCTAAGTGATAAGAGCAATAAAGATGGAATGCCTTATGACCCAGAATTTCCACTTCTAGGAATTTATCCAAAGAAACCCTAAATACTAACTCAAAAAAATATACACACCCTTATGTTCATTGCAGAGTTATTTACAATAGCCAAGATTTGGAAGCAGCCCAAGTGTCCATCAGTAGATGAATGTATAAAAAAGCTGTGGTACATTTATAGGACAGAATATCACTTGGCCATAAAAAAAGAAGGAAATTTTACCCTTTGTGACAGCGTAGATGGATTTGTGACATCTACATTTATGACAAATCTCACATCCTGGGAGAGGAGAGAGGCTAGAAGTTAAATAAATCACCAGTGACCAATAATTTAAATAACCTTGCCTACATAATAAAACCTCCTTAATGAACTAAAAGGACAGAGTTATGATAGCTTCTGGGTTGGTGAACATATGGAAATGCCAGAAGGTTATACCTGGAGGCAGCATGAAAGCTCCTTGCCCCTTCCTCCATACCTTGCCCTATACAACTCTTGTATCTGGTTGTTCCTGAGTCTCATTCTTTTATAATTAACCAGTAACCTAGTAAGTAAAATGTTTTCTTCAGTTTTCTGAGCTATTCCAGCAAATAATGGAACTCAAGGTTTGAGATGATGGAACCTCTGATTTACAGCTGGTCAGTCAAGAAGTACAGATAATAGCCTGGACTTGATGACTAGCATCTGAAGTGCATGTGTGTACATATGTAGGGGGCAGTCTTATAGGACTGAGCACCTTCACTGTGATATCTTGGGGGTCTGACATTCTCTCTAGATAGATAGTGTAAAAATTGAATTAAATTATAGGACAGATAACTGGCATTCTGAAAGTTGGAGAATTGCTTGGTGTGGGAAAAACTATGACATATCTGATGATCAGAAGTGGATTACTGAGCATAGAGGAGACGCACTGAAGAGAGTTTTTCTGTGTGTGTGTGTGTGTGTGTGTGTGTGCACGTTTTGCAACATCTCTTATGTCCTGCATGGTATGGATGAGACTCAAATGTTGCTGTATATAAATGTAGGATTGTATAAGGGAAATGGAGTGAGAACCAAGAAGCATGCCACCAGGGCTACTGTAGCAAAGCATTAGATGAAACTCTAGCAAAAGTTATGGTATGAACTGGTTAAGCTATGAAACAGATGAAAGAACATGGCAGATGCTCAAAGAAACTTCACATTTAATAAGATTCAAATCGAAACTAATTAGCCTGAAGCACAACCTAGCCTAGCCCTAACAAATAGCAGATAAAGAATTGGGTAGGCTAGGTGCACAATAATGTCAGCATCAGTCTCCGATGCTGGCTGATGATGATCAGGGATGGGAAATTCAGATCAAATGTTACCAGTCCAGAGTGGCCCAGACCAATTATTCCACAGAAGCATGATCATGAGGATCCAAGATGTCATCCAACAGCCTATTTCCCTCCACCTCCCAAGACCATGAAAAACATATCCTCATACACCCAGACACTACTGAAGAATACCAAAGAGAGGCAAAAGAAACTAAAAAGACTAAACATTTCATATAAGGAGAATCAACAGTTTCCCACAGAAATTGTTAAATATATAGCTAAATTGAACCAAAATTTCAATTTTGATTTTTGTTACTTTTTCTTGCTCATTCCAGTGGGATGGGCTACTGAAGGGAGATACATAAACTGTATTTTCTTTTACTATTAGAGTACAGCACAGGTTTATTAACTATATTAAATCAGGATATCAAAAATTAACTGACATGCAAATGATTATTACGTTATGTGACAAAGTAAGATGGGCTTGAAGCCTGTAGTGATCACAAAAATGGAAAAGCAAAAATTACAAGAAGGAAATTTGAATTCTAGGGTATTCTAAAATACACAGAATAATTACAGGCACAGTTATACTTTTATAGATCCCCAGTTATACTTTAAAAAGAGCAATTTATTGAAGTTGATTATTGAAATTGAAGTCTTTGTTACTCACTTTAAATCTTATGTAATGTCATTGCAAAATCATTCTAAATAAAGGTTTTTTTTATTTTTTAAGATAAAGCACAAAAATCTTTACTCCCAATTCACTTATTCTCACACAAAGTTTGCATGTTCCCTAAAGTGAAATTGTTGAATAAGTATTAAAAAAATGAAACAGGTAAACAAACAAATTGTACTAAATATTTGGTCTATATGTTGTTAAGAATTCATACATGTGAGAAAAATCCAAGCTAAAATGTATATTCTTCTAAACATGACAATATTTGACACTTGGCAGGTAATAGACTTAATTTTTCATATAACTCAGTGTTTGATAATCAGACTGTCTAGATATTCAGGAGAAAAATGTGTTGTCTGCCATGTGGTGGTGGGAAGAGAGTGGAGGGAAGAATGTTTATCTATTCAGTTCTAACCATGTGAAAAACCAATTCTTGAGTTCCTGAGATGCTCTTCTCTCATTTAAAAATTGGGGGTATAATATTTAATTTTTAACTCCTCACTTTTTCTTTGCGAAAAATAATCAAATTATTTTGTGTGCCCTTCAGAGTTCCATTAAATATAAATTATTATTTATTTTTGCATGAAATCATTTTTCAACCTTCAGAGCTCCATACAAATAGAAAGCATTATTGCTTTTAAATATTTATTGGTACTGTTTAATCCAAATAGTAATTAATTTTTAACTATGGAAACATTAAATTTGGTTATGCACTACTCAGCTACATAAGGCATTTTTCTCTTTTTAAAGTTTGGTTATTGTTTTAATACTCACTTCTAAGTGTTTTATGATTTGGAGTTTTATAATTAAGTCCGTAACCCATTTTAGTTAACTTTTGAAAAGGATGTGAGGTCTGTGTTTGCAATAATTTCTTTTGCATGCATATGTCCAGTAGTTTTCACATCATTTGTTGATGACTATTGCTACTCCACTGAAGTGATTTGTTCCTTTGTCAGAAATCAGTTGACTACATTCTGGGATTTCTAGTCTGTTCCATTTTTTACTTTATGTATTCTTTCACCATACCACACTGTTTTGATTACTGTAGCTTTATAATTCTTGAAGTCAGCTAGCAACAGTCCTCAATCCTTATTTTCCTTCATTATGGTGTTTACTATTTTGGGTCTTCTGCATCTCTGTATGAACTTTAGAATCAGTTGTGATATCCACAAAATAACTTGCTATGAGATGAACTGAATCTATAGATCAAGTTGGTAAGAATTGATGTCTTGATGATATTGAGTCTTCCTATGCATAAACCTGAAAATCTTTGATTTTGTTCACCAGTTTTCTGGTTTTTGTCATTTAGATCTTGTACATTTTTTTTTTTAGATTTATAGATACCTATTTGAATTTTGTGATATGCAAATTGCATTGTGTTTTAAATATCCAATTCTGCCTGTTCATTACTGATATACAGATAAGAAATGCAAACTTGTACCCCATAACCTTATTATAATTATTTATTAGTTCCAGCGGTATTTCCTACATATACAAGTGGGTGGGGGCTCCGCCTGCAGAGCCCCATCCCTCCGTCACGGATGAAAATAAAACTACCAAGACATGATGTGCCTGGGGAGGAGAGGTGGTCAAACTCCCAAAGGAGAATGACCCAGAGTCCCTTCCTCACTAGGCTTTTATTGGGTTCAAATACACAGGAATATAGGTTTAACATTTTGAAGAAATCTGAGGGCTTACTCTGAGTCAGTATCTGTCAGGAAAGGGGCTTGCAAAACTTTGGGAGACATACCCATTTCCTCTTCGGACCCTTATCATTTAAATGAGTGCACTCTTAGCAAACAAAGCAGGTTTCACAAGACTCTACGAATTCTTTCTTATGCCAGATCGCCTGGGGACCCATTCTGGCCGGCACAGGGCGGCACCACTCGCCCTCATAGTTTCAGGCTTTAAACCGATTAGGCCCAGGAAGCAGAAGACATCTCCCAGATGGAAATGGGGACTCAGGCTATGTCATAATAGCCCGGGGTGGGGGGGTGACGGTCCATAACCCCCTCTTTGCTGAAGCCCCCTGAGTCCTTCCATAAGGGCCTCCCAAGTGGTCATGTCTGGCTTAGGTTGCCCTTCCCTTGAGAAGTCTTACCCGTCATCGACTAACCGACTAAGCACTGGGACCAGAGATGGATGAGGCAGAAGCGGCACTCCTGCCAGGGAGATAAGCTTTGTCTCCTTAGTAGCTCAGGTCCTCTTGACAGAACAGCCCCAGATGAAGCGGGTCCCTTGGCTCTTACTCAGCCTACCATGGGGTGAGGGTTACAACTCCTGAAACCAGGCTGAACAGTCCGCAACATACGAGCATGCCATCTATGTACAGATACAGTTTTATTTATTCTCCCCAATCTGTATACTTTAATTTTTTTCTGCTTGTGTTATTGCATTATCTAGAAATTCCAGTATGATGTTCAGTAGGAGGGTTGAAAGGAACATTTTTGTCTTGTTCCTCATCTTAGTGAGAAAAGTTGAGTTTTGCACCCTTAATTTTAATATTAACTGTAGGTTTTGTGTTGATATACTACATCCATTTGAGGATTTCCCCTCTAATCCTAGTTTATGGAGAATTTTTATAATGAATGGGTTTTGGATTTTGTTAAAGGCTTTTTTTTTTTTTTTTTTTTTTTTGCACCTGTTGATATCATCATGTGATTTTCCTTTTTTTTTTTTTTTTTTTTTTTTGCTTATTGATATGATGGATTACACTCATTGATTTTTGAATGGTAAAATAGCTTTGCATACCTGGAGTGACTTCACTTGGTTGTGGTGTATAATTCTCTTTGTACATTGTGGGATTTTATTTGCTGATATTTTGTTGAGAATATTTGCATCTATATTCATGAGAGATATTGGTCTATATTTTTCCTGTACTGTCTGTCTGATTTTGGTAGTAGAGTAATGCTAACTACATAGAATAAATTAGAAAGAATTTTCTCTGATTATATCCCCTGCAAGTGATTGTAGAAAATTAATATAATTTCATCCTTAAATAGAAAGATTTGGTAGAATTCACCAATGATCCTATTGAGATTGGGCACTTCCTTATTTGATAGATTATTAATTACAGATTCAATTTCTTTAATAGATATAGACCTATGCAGATGTTTTATTTTTTGTGACTTTTTTGTGAGTTTTGGCAGCTTGCATCTTTCAAGGAATTGTTTACTTCAGTTAGGCTATCAAATTTATGGGCATAGAGTTGTTCAGATTATTTTATCCTTCACTATCCATTTAATGTCCATAAGACCTTTATTGATATCTTATTTTTCATATCTGATTTTAGTCATTTGTGTCTTCCCTCTTTTTTCTTAGTTATCTTGTTTACTGGCTTATCTATTTTATTGATCTTTTTTTGAAATACCAGGTTTTCTTTTCATTGATTTTCTCTATTGATTACTTACTGTATTTTGCCACATCTAATGCACATTGTTTTGCCCAAATTTTTGAGGTAAAAATAAGGATGTACATTATACATGGGTAGTACTAATTCTGTATCTATATAAACATTTTTAATTCTTTTGTTTATGCTTATGCATTAAAAGCTTAATTCTAGAAAGCAATAATGATATCCATATGCAAAATAATACCCCATTATGATAATCAGTTTGGTTTCTAGATATAAATAAAAAATTGAATTATAAAAGTAAAACAGAAGATTTTTTCCTTGAAAGTTTGGGCCAAAAATGTGAGTGTGCATTATACATGGCAAAATATATTTTTAATTTCATTATATTTTGCTCTAATTATTATTATTTCTTTTCTTCTGGTTAGTTTGGATAATTTACACTTCTTTTTTATAGTTTCCTATGGTAAAAAACTATATTATTGATTTTAGATATTTCTTTTTTTTCCTAACATATGGATATAGTCACACAGTGTGCCTACTCTAACTAAAATTTCTCCTTACTTCTGCCAAATAGATAAGACCAATGTGACTTTGCAGCCATGGTATGAGAGTGGCTTGGATTTCTGAGTTACCTCTTTGGAGGAGAGCTCTAAAACATCAGACTAAGATAAGAAATATATATATATATATAATGGTATATCATATATAATGGCTTATTGTAATTTGAAGATTATTTGTTTCAGTCATTAGACCTCCCAATTATAGCTGTATGCTAATATTTACTACCTCCTAGGTATGTACACTCTTGTATACATCAATGCTATAAATTTCCCTCTAAGTGCTGCTTTTCCACAAATTTTGATAAATTGTGATTTAATTTTCATTTAGTTTGGAATATTTAAAAATATCTCCTTATATTTTTATTTGCTTCATGTGTTATTTAGAAGTGTGCATTTTGGCATATTTTATTTACCTTTCTTTATTTGCATATAGTTTAATTTCATTGTGGCCTGAGAACAGCCATTGTATGATTTTTTTGTAAAGCTATGTTATATGGCTGAAAATGTGTTCAGTCTTTGTGTTATATATGAGCTTGAGAAGATTGTGCATCCTGCTCATATTGGACAAAGTAGTCTATAGATGACAAGTACATCAAGTTGATTGAGGATGTTTTTGAGATCAACTGTGTCCTTACCGATATTATGCCTTCTGAATCTGTTCATTTCTGGTAGAGGGGTCCGGAGCCTCCAACTATAGTAATAGATTCATCTACTTTTTTTTTTTTTTTTTTTTGCAGCTGCATTAGTTTTTGCCTGAGGTATTTTGACCCTTATTGTTAGGCACATACATATCAAGGATTGTTATGTCTTCTGGGAAACTTGACTTTTTTTTATCAGTATGTAATGTTCTTTTTTATCTCTATGACATCCCTTGCTTTAAAGTCTGTGCTGTATGGAACTAACAAAGCTTCTCTAGCTTTGTTTTCAATAATTATAACATGGTAATTTTTCTATCTATTTACATTAAATGTAAGTGTGTTTTCATATTTAAAGTCTTTTTCTTATAAATAACATGTAGTTGGGTCTTCTTTTTGATCCTTTGACAATCTCTGTCTTTAGTTAGTATGTTTAGACCATTTTGCATTCAAAGTGATTATTGATTTATTTGGATCTATATCTGCCATAGTTGTTACTGTGTTTTGTTTTTTGCCTTTGTTTTTTGTTTCTGTTTTTATCTCCCATATTTTTTTTAATTGAGAATTTCATATGGATCCATTTTCTTTCCTTAGCATATCAATTATATTTTTTTATTTTTTCTACTTTTTTAATGGTTGCGTAGAGTATGAAATACACATTTATAGCTAATTCACACCTATTTTCAAACAACATTATATCACTTCAAGGGTATTCCAAGTATTTTATAATAACAAAATAATCTTAATTCCTCCCTTTTGTCCCTTATATCAATGCTGCCATTCATTCACTTAAAAGCATACATAAGTATATGCACATACATAAAAAGATATATATAGCATATATAATAGAATATATACTTATTATTACTATTTTGAACTACTCTGTTAAATTTAAAAAAGAAAAAGATTGTTGATCTTGTACAGTTTTCTGTCTTTTACTCCGATCCCGGCCCACTGCCCCAGCCCTCCTTACCTCCCTCCCATTTCCACCCCTCCTAGTTTTTGTCCATGTGTCTTTTATACTTGTTCCTTTAAACCCTTCCCCCTTTCCCCTGATTCCCTCCCCTCTTCTCTCTGGTCACTGTCTGCAGGTTCTCAATTTCAGTGTCTTTGTTTATATTTTGCTTGCTTGTTTGTTTTTTTGATTAGGTTCCTGTTGAAGGTGAGATCATACGGTATTTGTCTTTCATTGCCTGGCTTATTTTGCTTAGAATAATGCTCTCCAGTTTCATCCATGCTGTAGCATAGGGTAGGAGCTCCTTCTTTCTTTCTGCTGCATAGAATAAAAAGACAGAAAACTGTACAAGAACAGCAATTAAAAAAAAGTTAAAATTTTACAAAAGATTATGTACAGACTGAATACATTTAAAAGAAAAAATATTTTAAAACCTGTTTTGCTATGAACATAGATAACATATCTTTTTACTAATCTGTTGATTTTTAAGTTAAAATTCACAATCACAATAAATTTGAAATGGATAAAAAAAGAAAAAGAAAAATTTTAATTTTCTTCACATATTTCTTCTTTAATAATAATATTTTCTTTACGTGGATTCCTTTTATTATTTTTTATTTTATTTTAAATAAAATAACGTTTTTATTTTATTTAATTATTTATTAAATAAGTGATATTTAATTTTTATTATTTTCCTTCTCTTTAAAAATATGCCTCAACATTTCTTTCAAGACAGGTCTACTGATGACAATGTCCTTTAATATTTAACTTAGAAAACTTTTTATCTTCACTTTTGAATAATAATTTTGCAGGATAATTTTAGTGTTTTTTCTTTTAATAGTAAATATTTCAGTCCATTCTCTGTTTTTCTGGATGGTTTCAAGGACTACAATGCTGAAGTATTACCTCTGTATCTTTACAACTGAGGTCATTTTTTCCTCTTGTTTCAGAATTTTTGGTTTATCTTTGATTTCTTGTTGTTCGAAAATCTCATGTCTCAGTATGAGGTTAGGTTTATATTTTTAGTTTTTGCTTTTTTTTTTTTTTGTAATTTTTCCTGCTTGGTATTCTCTGAGCTTCCTGGATTAAGGTTTTGGACCTTAATTTGGGGAAATTCTCAGTCATTATTCTTTCAAGTATTTATTCTGTTCCTTTTTCTCTTCTAGTATTTCAGATTACACCTTTTGTAGCTGTCCCACAGTCCTTTGATTAGCTGGTGTTTGGGTTTTGGCATTTTATCTGTCCTTGTTCTCTTTTCTTTGGTTTGTTTTCCAGGATTCTACTGATATATCCTCAACCTCAAATATCCTTTCTTCAGCTTCATCGAGTCTATCAGTAAGCCCATCAAAGACATTCTTCATTCCTCTTACAGTGTCTTTGACTTCTAGCTTTCTGTTTGGTTCTGTCTTAGGATATCTATCTCTTTGTTTACAATGCCTATTTGTACTTGCATGCATGTTGCCTGGTTTATCCATGAAAGTCCTAAGCATATCAAACATGACTGTTTTAAATTATTGCTTTGCTAATTCCAACACCTCCGCCATGTCTGTTCTGTTTGTCTGATGCTCTTTTTTTCACACTAGTAATTTTAGCATTAGAAAATGTTTAATAGCAATAATTTATTTTGTATATATTAGTTACTCTTTTAACCTGACCCATCAATATTGTGCATATTCATTTTCTTCAAATTGTACAAAGAATGGAAATGCTATTTCAATGACTTAAGATGCATGTATACAAATGGAATGAGAGAAATATGTAAGTAAATCTAGTTAGGAAACTTACATAAGTTAAACTTATGTGTAAAATATTCTCAATTTGTAGTTGAAACAGGGAAGTGAGGTTATTTGTCTATTGAAAACTGATTCTGAGTCATCCTTAAAGAAAATATAAGCAGAAAGCCTCAGCCAAACACTACCTACCTCTTTCCTCCCTCATCTCCCTCATCCCTCTTCCTACACCTCCTGGTTTTATTTTTTTTTTTGTTTGCTTGTTATGTGCATGCATGTATGTATGCAGGTTTTAGTTAAATCACTGAGAATGAAACTACCAGCCTTATGTTTTCACTAATGTTAGAAACAGCACATAGAATTTGTAATGTTAAGCATAACAGCTGATCATACTATAGAGGAGTAGAAAAGGAGAAAAATGATGCCATTAACCATGCAAATGTGTGCCACATCTGTACAAAATTGTAATTTGCATGAATACAGCTAAGGCAAGCAGGATTACTGTCATTAAAGCAATGCTGTTTGCACTGCTATATTGTACTTAAGGTTGTATGGGTGTTTCCATTTATAATGCCCCCCTCTTTATAGGGGTATATAATTTGGTTGTAATAATCTGCTTTTGGATGAAACATTACTGCAAGTTCATGGAGGGGAGCAATTTTTAATTACAAAATTGGATTCAAATTGGTTCAGCCATATTTATAGCTGGAGAAAAATATGTAAGTATACTAACAAAAAATTGTTTCCATTTAAAATATGAGACATTTGAATTGAATTTGTGATAATGCACTGGGTGATTTTATGTTTAAGATAGAAAACAATATTGTGGTACTTTGTGTTTTCTTTTATATTTTGTGTAGTCTCCCACTTGGAGAATGTGTGTGTGTGTATATATATGTATGTATATATATATAAAAATATATGTGTATATATAGTGCATTTTAGTTCTTAAAACACATCCAAAATAAGTTATTTCAAGTAAATGTTTTGTTAATAGTTTTATCATACCAGCTTAAGTAATATAATAGGATTTTTTAAAAATCAAAGATATAATTATTACTCATATGTATGAAATTGAATAATGTATTGACTTTATACAGGTATTGGTTGGCAAGAGATGTTGACTTTACATAGGTTATAATCACTTTCAGCAACTTTATACTATTCTCAAAGGACATATTTATATATATCTATGTTCTTTGTTATATAACAATGGCTAGAAACAGAACCTAGACTAATGTTCACACATTTAATAGAGTTATTGGTGATTGAATTAATTCAGATTGTTTACACAATACTCTTGGGAAAAAGTAGTTATTTGTTAGTTTATATAAGTCCCCATGGCTGTCAAAAGTTGTCATTTTGTATATATACAATGTGTAAGTGCTAAAAATATATGTGCATTTGTAGGCATATTGGCCAGGGTCCTTTAAGAAAATAGATGACGCCACTATGTAGGAAAATTTGAAGAGAGTTTAACAAGGGAACTATTTATGGCATGAGTGGAATGCAGGAAGACCACAAGACATAGCATAGCCTCTTGAGATTAGTAACAGGGCAGATTTAGTAGTACACCAAGTGTGAGGGGCGAGAGGCGGAAGCAGTTATAGGAACCTGGAGAGGCATCTTATGAGAGGCCCTCTTGATGGGAGCTGAGATGTCTGGTGGAAAGAAACAACCATCCCAAAGTAATCTCCCCCAAAAAGATCAGGGGTGTTAAACACTTGGACTCAGTTTACTCATGGCTATAATCTTCTAGTAATGTTCATCTTTGGCTATTGGAGGGACAAACAGAGGCCAACCTTCACCATTGGAAAGGTAATCCAGAACAATTTGCAATAAAATTACTGAATTTAAATGGCTGCAAATCTTAACAAGTAAGGTTGGTTTTGTTAATATACATGTTCATGCAATTTACTACTTTATTCAAACATTAATTCATTAATTCAGCAATTCACAAATAACTTGTATAGAGACTATTATGTAGCAAATAGGCAGTTTTGTAAGAAAAGTTGGATATATCATGGTTTACACTATAGAACAGTAAAATGTGAAAGGGAGAGAGCACCTACACACAGATATCTATAATTCTGACATACATGCTGTTTCAGTGGTACAAATTAGTGCTATCAGGAGATTAGCAGTAAGGGATCTATTCACAACAGATGTGAAGGAAGACTTAAAGAACATGTGGGCATGGATCTAGGCCTTAAATGGAGGACATATTTCCTTAGTCAAAGTGTAGATTTTCCTGCCTGAGGAAAATTATTTCTGTGGTACAAGAATTGAAAAGGACGCAGCAGTTCAAGGGACATTTCATGTGGAAACAGTGTTAGTTTTTAAAAAAATAGGCTTATATCTTCTAGAAGGGGAACCAAAATGCCAGTATATATGGAATTTGTGTTTTGTTGAATATGAAAAGAAAGTCTTTGTAAGTTCAGAATAAGAAGTAAAGAAACCATAGCAGCCCATTAGAAAGATTGTTCTGGCTACCCCAATTAGCTTGGACGATTTAGAGAGACTGTGAATGTTGAACAACCACTTAGGAAACAATATCCGTACACCGATATTCACTAAGATGACAAGGGTTGAAAAAAAATGAAGACTAGGAAATAGATAAAAGAAGACACCAATCTGAAGAGACTTCACAGTGCATTTTTATGCTCTATTTAAATTCGAAATAGCTGTTTGGATCAACTTAAAAGGAAAAAAGAAGAAATATTTAGAGTGTCAATTGTATCACCTTCTAGTATCATGTCCTTCTGAATATAAAAGTTTCTTCCCAATGTGCTTTTACAAAGCCAAGGGAGGCTGATCGCTTTCGCCTCTGCCTCCCTGCTGTTTCAACAAGTATCATTATCTCTAATCCCAGCCTTCCTCATCCTGCTGAGCTTCCAATAGCTATTAAAGATAGCTTTTTGCAGTATTAACTGAAGTCCTTAGTCCAATGGCAGCCTGTGGATATTTGGGCATATTTTAAACCATGCTTTTTTGAACAGCTTATTGGAATTTATCTGAAATACTTGGATTTAAAAAACTTATTCAACTTACCTGCCATAAAACACAGTGCAAGAAAGTTGTATGCTGTTCTTATTTAGGGGTTGCTAAAATATATAAAATTCATTTATTATATTTGTGTGTAAATTGGTTTTGTAAAATCAAAATGCACTAATGTCATAGTCATGCCAACAAACATATTAATAGCATTGATAATATTTAAAATTTATCAATCAAGTAAAATACCAAGACATTCCTAAAAATAACAGAATGATATGTGATCCTTTCTTAAAAGTTCATATAAACACGAAATTCTTAGTGCCAACTATTAAGGCTGAAATCCTTTTCCCTTTTAGTCTTTATCCTATTGGATAAGGATGCTAAAAATTTGTGTTAGGCCAGCCTTTGAAAAGGCTGAAAAATGGCTCTATGAGTAAAGTTACTCTGCCAACTCTGTTAAACTTAAGAGTTGGCCTTGTTGGTCTTTAAACTCTCTTCCTTGATTAGCATGGCTCTTTAATTCACCTTCCACTGTGTATAAGTTGGTAGTGTGAGGGACCTACTAATATAAAATGTCCAAAATGCATATGTTATGTGTTTATGAGATGAATTTAGAAGATGATTATACTTCATAATTACAATATGTGAAGACTAAAGTTTTGTCTTTGTGCACCAGCAAAGCAAAAGATTACGCACACACGCCAGTCAGTAAGCATATTTTCAAACATCTGGATCTTTTATATTGTAGAGACCAAAAGATGCAGATGTTTTCACTGAGTTCCAGTGCTGGGCACATTTTTAATACACCCCTTGAGAATCTTAATATCACTAACCCCAAAGAAGAAGAGTGCATGCAGGGTGCGTGTGTATAAAAGAGAGGAAGTGAGAGAGAGAGATGAAAGGAGGAGGAAGGAAGGGAAAATTCCACTCTCTTCTACAGAGTATAACAGTGCACCTTACAACCACTCGCAGGGAAAAAATGGGAGAAATTTTCCATTTCTCCACCTTAATGTCATCTTGACTTTGGTCTCAGATGTAAAGGAAGGATTTATCATGACTTCATCTCTACACTGACAAAGAATGTTCATTTCAAACATATTTCTCTCTACAATTTACTGTGTGTATTTTCACAGTGTCTTGTGACTTATCCTATATTTTATTCTACTTGAGTTCTTGCTCTCAGATATGTAAATCTGCACTATTCTTTTATTACTCACTTCATCTATGCTGGAAACACGTGGGGAGAGCCCTTTTAGTGAGCCGCAGGACTACTTGGGTCACCAAAGAAGTCTGCTTTCCTGACTTGTCAGTTCAAGTTACTGTAAAAAGAACAGCTCTTAAAAATGCATGACTTCATGTGGTCAGATGTGTCAAAAATGGTTTAAAATAATACAATCCTAAGAACCATAGGAGGTGGGAGGCAACAGCAAAAAGAATTACTAGCATATTCTTCTATATCCCATATTTATAGCCAGTGCCACAAAGGCACACCAAGAACATATGTGAGATGCAGTCATTCTCTCCAAATAAGTTTTGCCAAAATTACTGCATTTACTACTGTTACACTTATTAATCACCTCAACACCTATTGCTGGAGTGACTATGTCCAAATGTCCATGCACTTTAACTTGGAGACAATCCTCGTTCTAATCGTAAGATGAGGAAGAATGCTGAGTGTAACTTCTGGATATCACAATGTAACACTTTGGGAACAATCATGACAGAAATCATATTCTTGGGGGAATCTTTTACAAGTCTTAAAACAATCCCACTTTTGGCCTTAAATGAAAAGCATGAAACAACATTGACTAACAGCCCTTCCTAATTATGCTGACACTTTTTCAAAGTTGTGTCAGTGCACATTTTACTGGGATGCTCTGAGTTACATATAACTGTAAATTATTATCAGGTAGAAAATATTTTTAGTTTTCTAACATACGGATGAATTACTGTGTATATTATGCACCAAATCTTGAGGAAAATAGCCTTAATTTATGTCATAGGAGCCAAAAGTTGGAACATTTTTTCCCTTTAAAGATGTTCATTTAATTTTGCAGTTTGAAAGTCGCATTCCATGCCCTACACTGTATTTGTTGATGCTACCAAATGCAGCAAAAGCATGTGCATTAATTTATGTAGACAAAGCTTTCTTTACTCACGTAAATTAAGTAAATTGGTACACAGTAATGTAATCTATGCCTGCTGAGGCTCCTTGGTGTGTCACTGTGGGTTTTGTTCACAAGCTGGTACACTTCAATTCTGCAGGTGCACATTTGAAAGCACTTTCAAAAACATGCATGCCATTTCATTCCTAAAAATGATTAGTATGTTAGCCTGAAAATTTCGTAGTAAAAATTATATTTCACTTCTGGAAATTCATAAAGGCCTAGATTTAAATAGATTGTTGTCATTTTCTTAACCAGAAGCATTGAAGAAACTAAATATATTTGAAAGTACTTTTCTTTGTAAATTCAGGCCTATAATATCTGTTGAGAATAAGTAAACAGTTGGCAAGGAACTCCCCCTTGTGGTCAAACATTCTTAATTAGAAAAAGAAATTTGTACTCAGCTGATGGTGTGGATTATTAAAACGTGGGTCACTTGTAACCATTAAGATTAACAATACTGATATAAGTGGTTTTACTGAAGCAATTCATTGCAAATTAGAGCTGAATTCTATAACATATGCTCTTAATGTTTCCTAAAAAGAGAGTTTTGTACTGCTGTTCAGAATAAATCCACTTGGAATTTCAATTTCCAAGGTTTCTTATCACTTTTTAAATATCATGGCAGTCTTTTAAAATTATATGCGCACACGCACTTACATATATATATGTATATGTGTGTAACACATGTATACCAGACGCAGAGTGGAAGATATTTATGAACTGAGTATTGTAAGAAGTTCACATCCTCTTTGTTCACATGCACTTTGTTTTCTCATAGTTTCTAGAACTGTAGGACCACTAAATGTTTCTTCAAGCAGCAGGGGAAACGGTTCCCATATGCTGTTAACCAATGCTTACCAGACTACATGTGATAACAGAGTCTATTGTCACAAGCAATAAATGCCTGTCATCCAATCAGAAATGTCCCAAACACTTATTATGAATGAGGCAAATTACCAGGCACATAATGAAGCTCACAAATTATAATTATTTTCCTGATCGTTTGACTTAAGCAGTTCCCCCAACCACTTCACAAGATTGGCGATAGAAACTATCTGTCCTAGTACAGAGTGTACAATTCTTTTCCATGATATCAAATTAAAACCTGATGCCAGAAAGCCTGGAATTGAATTTATCTTCTGACAGCACATCAAAGGTTAGGAAGAAGGCCCTGTGCAGATGGGGTCACCGCTGCTAGTACAAATACTAACAATACAGTCAGAACCAACTTCTTTTAGGGATAACTTCAATTTTTTTTAATTTATTGATTTGAGAGAGAGAGAGACAGATGGACAGACAGACATCAGTTTGTTTTTCCACTTCTTTATGCCTTGGTTGACTCTTGTTTGTGTACTGACTGAGGATCCAACCTGCAATCTTGTCATATCCAGTTAGTACTCTAATCATTGAGCTATCTGGCCAGGGCTTGGAGATGACTTTCGACATGAGCAAAAGAAGTTTCTAAGGTTCAACTGAGTCATTATTTGAGGAGGAAAGAAAAAGAGAAAGAGAGCAATCATAAAAGTTCTGTAGTTTGTGTAATGAATGTCTACATGTGGAGAGAGCCATATGTTCTGCTTCCAATATGCTGTTGCCTACCTAAAGTTAAAGACTCGATTAATCATTACCAATGATGCACTTACGTTTTCTTTACATAAGCTAAGGAAAAAAATATGCATGACAGGATAAAATTATCTGTGTTTAAATAGTTGTTCATATTTCCCAGCCTCTCTTATTAAGTTCCATTGACTATGGTATATTTGATATATAAATTAATTTCTTATATTCTTATTGATACAAAACTATGTTCACAAAAGAAAAATTGGAAGTGTACAGATTTTTAAAAACATTTGAAAAACACAGGTAACCGTGTAGTAGTATCAATAAAATTACTGAGTAGAAAATGACTAATTTTGTTGTTCATAGATAGATTTATTTGTATTATTTAGTATTCTGAAACCACCATAGCTGGAACCTTTTATATAACTTTACACATTTTTAAATATTAAGAAAAAAGATAAGTATTTGCATAGTTATATATTTACTCATATGTCTACTTATTTAGCAATACATGTATTCTCAAATTAGAAATTATAACAGATAAAATGCAGCAACTTTTTGATCAATAATTTCACTTTCATTTTAAAATTTGGTATATTTTAATACAATTGCAACTATGTTCATGAATTCATTTTTTAACTAAATAAAATATGTATTCATAAGCATTGTTAAAGAATTTATATAATTTTTCCAATATAATGTTGCCTAACACTAGAAAAAAGTAATTAATCTCTCAGCTGAAACTCAGGTTCTGTGCAAAGGAAATAATACTGTTGGCTAATAACATAATTCATACTATTAAAATAATCACCATGTGCATTGTTTTACTTTGCACCTTCACTCACTATATGGTATCAAGACTCATAATGTTTTTGGAATTAAAAGGATGCCTTCAACATCCAAATGGGAAAGGAAGAAGTAAAGCTGTCATTATTTTCAGATGACATAATATTGTATATGGAAAACAAAGATTCCACCAAAAAACTATTAAAACCGAGAAATGAATTCAGTTAAGTAGCAGGATACAAAATAAATATCCAGACATCAGTTGCATTTGTATATGCCAATAATGAACTATCAGAAAGGAAACCTAAGAAAACAATCCCATTCACAATTGCTTTAAAAAGAATTAAATACTAATAAATTTAACCAAGAATGTTAAAGCACTATACTTGGAAAATTATAAGGAACACAAGAAAGAAATTGAAGAAGATACAAATAAGTGAAAGCATAAACTGTGTTCATAATGAAATAACATCATTCAAATATTCATACTACCCAAAGCAATCAATTGATTCAATACAATTTCTATCAAGATACCAATGGTATATTTCATAAAACTAGAACGAATACTCCAAAATTCTATATGGAACCACAAAATACCCCAAATAACAACAACAATCTTGAGAAAGAAGAACGAAGTTGGAAGAACCACACTACCTAATGCCAAATTATACTATAAGGCCACAGTGATCAAAACAGCATAGTACTGTCATAAAAGTAGACACATAGATCAATGGAACAGAATAGAGGCCAGAAATACACCATGCCATTATAGTAAATTAATAATTGACAAAGAAAGCAAGCACATACAATGGGCTAAAGATAGTTTATTTAATAAATGGTTTTGGGAAAATTGAATATATGTGTGCAAAAAATGAAATGACCACCTTCTTACACCACACACAGGGATAAATTCAAAATGGATTAAAGATTTAAATGTTAGACTCAAAACATAAAAATCCTAGAAGAAAACATAGGCAGTAAAACCTTGGACATTTCTCACAGCAGTATTTTTTTCTGATATATCTTCTTGGACAAGGGAAACAAAAGCAAAAGTAAACAAATGTGACTATATCAAACTAAAAAGATTTTGCACAGCAAAAGAAACCATCAATAAAATAAAAAACAACCCGTAGCGGGAGAATGTATTTGCCAATACATCTGATAAGGGTTAATGCCCCCAAATTATAAATCTTAATTAAAAACTGAACACTAAAAAACCCCCAAATAATTACAACTAAAAATGCAAAGGACCCAAAGAGACACTTCTCTAAAGAGGACATATAGCTGGCCAATAGACATATGAAAAAATGTTCAACATCACTAATCATTAGAGAGATGTAAATTAAAACCATAATGAGATATCACCTTTCACCTGTCAGAATGGCTATCATCAATAAATCAACAAACAACAAGTGTTGGTGAGGATGTGGAGAAAAGGGAACACTCATGCACTGTTGGTGGGAATGCAGACTGGTGCAGCCACTGTGGAAAACAGTATGGAGTTATCTCAAATAATTAAAAATGGAACTGCCTTATGACCTAGCAATTCCACTTCTGGGAATTTAAACAAACAAACCCAGAAAACTAATTAAAAGAACATATGCACCCCTATGTGTTGCGGACCATTCAGCCTGGTTTCAGGAGTTGTAACCCTCACCCCATGGTAGGCTGAGTAAGAGCCAAGGGACCCACTTCATCTGGGGCTGTTCTGTCAAGAGGACCTGAGCCACTAAGGAGACAAAGCTTATCTCCCTGGCAGGAGCACCGCTTCTGCCTCATCCATCTCTGGCCCCAATGCTTAGTCGGTTAGTCAATGACAGGTAAGACTTCTTAAGGGAGGGGCAACCTAAGCCAGACACGACCACTTGGGAGGCCCTCATGGAAGGACTTGGGGGGCTTCAGCAAAGAGGGGGTGATGGACCCTTTGCCCCCTTGCTATTTTGACATAGCCTGAGTCCCCATTTCCCTCTGGCAGATGTCTTCCTTATCTCTTGCTTGCTGGGCCTAATTGGCTTAAAGCCTGAAACTATGAGGGCGAGCTGTGTAGCCCCATGCCATCCAGAACGGGTCCCCGGGGGATTGGGCATAAGAAAGAACTCGTAAAGTCTTGTGAAACCTGCTTTGTTTGCTAAGAGTGCTCTCATTTAAATGATAAGGGTCCGAGGAGGAAATGGGTATGTCTCCCAAAGTTTTGCAACCCTCTTTCCTGACAGACACTAAGATTAAGCCCTCAGATTTCTTCAAAATGTTAACCATTGCTTGATTCTTGCTGCCTGACATACCTGTATTCCTGTGTATTTGAACCCAATAAAAGCCTAGTGAGGAAGGGGCTCTGGGTCATTCTCCTTTGAGAGTTTGACCACCTCTCCTCCCCAGGCAGATCATGTCTTGGTAGTTTTGTTTTCATCCGTGACGGAGGGATGGGGCTCTGCGGGCGGAGCCCCACCACACCTATATTCATTCCAGCATTATTTACAATAGCCAAGATTTGGAAGTTGCCCAAGTCTCAATCAATAGATGAGTGGATAAAACAGCTATGGTACATTTACAATGGAATACTACTTGGCCATAAAAAAGAAGGAAATTTTACCCTTTGAAACAGCATGGATGGACCTGGAGAACATTATGCTAAGTGAAATAAGCCAGTCAGAGAAAGACAAGTACTATATGATTTCACTCATATGTGGAATTTAATGAGCAAACTGAACTAGCACGCAAAATAGAGACTTATAGATAGAGAGCAGGTGAAAGCTCTTGGGGCGGGGCCTAGGGGGTGGAGGAATTGAGCAAAAAAGAAAAAAGAGAGAGAGAGATCTTATGAATACAGCCAACAATGTAGTGATTGCTGTGGGGAGGGTGGTGGGTAGACGTGGAAGAGTGTATAGGGTGAATAAATGGTGATGGAAAGATATAAAATAAATTTATTTTAAAAGTTCAAGAGAAAATGAAAGTAAAGGATGTCTTCAAAATATTAACTGAGGCCTTTGTACATTAAAGAGACATTTAATGTAATTTAGCTGCTCATAAATGAAATTATTGGTTTAAATATATTTTTCCCTAGTGCATTTTCCAGAACAGTAATTTATTTCATGAGAAAAATAGGGTAACAAGCACTGATGTAGGGAAAATCTATCTATCAAATATCTATCTACCTTTACATTTGACATGATTGCATTACATCAAATCTAAAATTCCATTTATTATAAACAATATAATTATTTATGGTACCACTGAGGAAAAAAATCTCCAATTATTATTATAAGGTATCTTTAATTATAAAACAAATTATTTTTTAAAGACATTAAAATTTAGAATCAATGGCTTAAAATCAATGTGTATATACTCAGAGGTATATAGTATATAAATAAATATATAATTACATATAATATTATATATTATATATCCTGATCTGGCCATAGTTTTAATGATTTTTTTAAATAATTGATTTACATGCTTCACACCATGGCATGTTTTTGTTGAATATGTTATAAAAGTGTGCTTTGGTCATTTATAGATCATAAAATAATATGTAAATACAAAAAGTACCTGTAGATAATAAAATATAATCACATTTCTCTACAGTAAACCTGTGGCTTCTGCAAATATTGTAAAGAAGTAGGGAAGGTTTCTGTCAAATACTGGATAAAAATCGATAGCTGGTCTCCATGTCCCTTCTGTCCCTATGGCAGACATTTCTACCATGACTCATTGACTCTAAGATACCATGAATCATTAGACATACCCTTATTTTATGTTTGATTAAAAAGGAAAATACATATGCCATTTAGACTGTGACACATCATTGATTGTTAGACACACCTTGATTCCAGAAAAGGAAAAATATCAATCCTAGAATATATGAAATATTGTAATCAGTCATGACACTCTGAATATAGCCTGAGATTATTTTGCAATACAACATTCCCTATAGGCATGCCAGTGGCGAGGGATAATTTTGATAAGGACAGTGAGAATTGTCTGTGATGACAGAGGGAAATTGAAATCCTATAGCCTATGAAGAGGTACAATTCTTGCTACATAATAAACCCTGAAAATTTTGTGTCACTCTGATACTATCTTTGAAAAGACTTAATTTACTGAAGGAATATCCCATAAGTATATCCCTCTAATTTCATTTAGCTATCAATGATAAACTAGAATTTATATGAGAAGAGAAGAAAAATAAAGGAAGAAAGAAATATAGCATTAATCAAGTTCCCTTGTGTTAGGGTGCATACATATGTATTTCATGTGTAGCTTTTATTTGATATTCCCAGGAGCCTGCAAAGTTTTCACCTACTTATTTTTACAAATAATGAACCCGAGGCTTAGTTAGTGAGTGACTTATCCAAATTCACGCATACCTGAGTAGTACAACTGTTGAGATTAATATCCAAATTTGATTCCAAACCTTTCTACTCTATTACCCCAGAACACCACTCTGAAATTTACTAGACAGGAATTTGGCTTCAAAAATTATTCAGCAAATGAAGTAATACCTGCATACAATCAGAACTGGAATCTCCTGATGTGATCCACTTATAAGATTTATATTTAATTTTATCTGGTATATTCTGATTGTCTATTTCCTGAGCACTTCCATACAGAAAGACTTGCTGCTGACACCTGATCATCCCTAGAATTCCCATAAATATTTCCTTTCCTCTCCACCTTTGGCTCTAGACTTCTGTGAATTACAATTTGTTTCAAGATGCTGGGGCTGCAGTGACTCAAGTTCCTCTACTATCTCTCTTTGTGTTTGACTGAACTGTCATTCTCACATACACACACTTACAGAGGTAGAATGCTTATAAAGGTAGAACACTTCTGTATTCCCTGCCTAGACTATCACATTATTTTTCTTTAAAAATACAATTTAGTTTGGTCCAATGAATAAACATTTTATATTTTACAATTACTAAAATAATTGTCATGATTTCATTGCATGGTGAAGTGAAGAGTTAGGGAACAAAGAAGTGGAAATAGGTCAGTTAGCCATAATATTTTTAGAGAAACTGTCTATTTTCAGCAAAACAAACTTGTTCATTCTAAGAAGACATTTTGTTCTTTGTAGAACACGCTACTTCATTTTAAGGCCTTTCTCTGTGAAGAAGTTGTTCCCTCTGGTGCCTGAAACTACTGCATAAGCCTATTGTGATTTTTTTGGTGGAAACCATGACTCTCTTGGGTGTATTACTCTGGTTTAAAGTGGCCCCTCAATTGTAAATGATCAAATTGCTACATGGACCATTTATACAGAGGTATTTCTTTTTGAAGTAAGAGTGAAATCAAGTGTTTTTGTGCCACACCAGGGACCCAACATGCTCCAATAGATAAGCCACTGGCCTAAGGATGTTAAATTCTTTACACTTTCATTTTGCTCATATGCTTGGTTATCTATTTAGAGCCATATAGTTAAATCTTGCTAATTTGAATTCAAAGACATTAAAAACACCAAAAAAGGATTTAAATATTAGATGTTTCATTTTAACTGAAATTAAGCAAGTACACTTATACAACTTCTTCATTGATTAAAAAAATCAATGGAAATTTTTTTTTAAAGGAAGGAGGTTATTGTAAGAACAGAAAAGTAAATAAAACTCCCTTTGTAAGAGCAGCTTCAGTCTGAGATTTCAGGTGTCTATGAATGGTGAAACTAGGAACTGAGGTCTCCAGGTTCTTGTCAAGATATTTTAAAATATCTAATGGAAATCAGAGATAAGGCTACCCAATAAAGTAAAATGTTTACTTCCTTGATTTTGACTGAAACTATATGAAGTCCCTGTCATAACATTATTTTTCATAATGCTCAAAAGATTTTATTTCTGACTATAAAATATTTAATTTTTTTAATAAGGAAAACTATCCTGGCTGCTTTGGCTCAGTGGATTGGGCACCGGCTAATGAACCAAAAGGTCGCTAGTTCAATTCCCAGTCTAGTAGTGCACATGCCTGAGTTGTGGGTATCCTAATAACAGTTGGGGTGTGTGAGAGACAACCACACATTGATGTTTCTGTCCTTCTCTTTCTTCCTCCCTTCTCCTTTCTCTAAAAATAAATGAATAAAATCTGTTAAAATTTTTAATAAAATAAAATAAGGAAAAATATTAATTTATGCAGGATGATAAGCAAAGATATTTTTAAATACAGGATCCATTAAGGGCAATTTCTAAAGGGATGATTCATAATAAAAGTATTTGAGCTTCAAAGATTCATAATTCTTCTTCTTTGATGTTAAACTGCTAAATAAGAAATACATTTTTAAGATAATAGAATCCCTTTTAAAAAATAAAGTATTAATAAATTCATGATTTAAGGAACCAAATACTAATGCAATTGGTATTTATATGTATAAATATTAAAAGTTCCTCAATCAGAAAAAATTAAAAATGTTTTACTTTTGTTATTCTGCTTTCTATAATGTATGTACTTTTTTCTGCTTGAACAATTCATGAAGAATGGATATAATATAAATTGGCAATTGATTCAAGCTCATGTACTATTAGACGTAAGATTGCTGGACAGGAATTTCTAAGTTACCGCTTGGTGTAAAGAGGTGGAGAGGCAGCTTTCATGATAATGTGAAAGTGCCAGGAGCAATGGTTAAACCATAGTCAGCTAAAAGCAAATAAGAAATAGACTCTTCCTAACAAAAGCAATGAATCACAGCTCCACTGCCACACCATTAGAAACCCAGGGTAAGTAAGTGAGAAAACCAGAGGCCAAGATCAGTGAGCCAAACCAATGCTAAGTTAATAAGTATTAAAAAATACTTTTAGGTGGGAGAACTTCTGTCAAAGTCACGTGATAAAGACTTAGTTGTCAATTTCACCTTAATCAGTTGAACTGGCTTACATATTATTTAAATATATGTTATGTAGCCCTGGAAAAAGGTGACCCTTTGTAGTGCATATAATGTGAAAAAATTATAAGATCTGTAATACTTGGAAAAAGTAAAGAATAATTAATGGCACCATTCCTTTGGTAAGAAGGACCTATACACCTATTTAGTGTTAGAGTCTAATTCTTATAATTTTCTTATTTATATTGAGGACAAATGAATATTGCTTTCCTTCTAGAAAGTTGGGTTTGTCCTTCACATGAATTGTCATCTACATAAAGACCTTAGGTAAAGATCCTTTTTCAGAAATGTCATTTATGTGTTCCTGGCTGGCAGCAACTCACCAGAGTTGTATAAATAATGATTATGTTTCCCAGCTAGAAAGGGGGAAAACATGTACTTGACACCCCATTCAAAAAAAAAGGCTTTACTTTTATTTTTCTGTTCTCCTGACTAGATGAGATATAAGATACAGTTGGGTGGCAGAGAAAGAGCACATGAATACAAATTTGAAGATATACTGTATTGCATATTGTGTACAGCACAGAACTGACAGATTTCATGAGTTTAATTTTCTGATTCATCACTAGCCAGATATATAACACTGGATAACATGAGTTAGCATACTTCAGTTTTCACATGTCTAAAATGAAGACAGTACTATGAGTAATAGTTCATGCTAAGGACAGTGCAAATACTACAGCTGTTAGTAAATTATGTAGCCTAGAGCCTGAATTTCATCATCAAAAAATTAATTTGAATAATCTGTATTTTTGACTACATTATGAAAATTTTATATTAAATTATATATAAAATAAAAAAGTTTTAAAAAATAATTTTTATGACTTCTGCAAGACAAGTGAATTTCACTAATGGGGAAATATTTACTTTGACCTAGCATGAAGTTAACATCATTAATGTAATAGACCTTTATAAACTTGAAGACAGTATATAACATGTCTTAGGGGATACATACAGCAAATCTGGGCATAAGTTATTAACTTCCGTGTCAGAAGCTATAAATATAGGGAACAGGGCAGGGTATATTTATAAAAAATAGTTATAAATAAATTATGGAAACGTAGGAAAAGAGAGGAAAAATGTGGAAGTAGAGGAAGACTACATAGGTAGAGGTAAGAGTAGCTGGATATGGAGTGTGAAAAATACTCTTCAGTTAAATGTTCTTCCAGATATCTATCTACTACAAATAGACCTAAATGTCCCAAAATATTTTATATAATGAACTAACTAAATAAATAAATAGAATAAATTGCATCAAGTAAAAGTGTAGTGTTTTCGTAGGCAATTGAAGTAAAGTTAGTATCAGCTTATAATAAACTGTTTTAACTATAAGATGTGTCATGTAAGCCTGATGGTTAACCACAAAACAAAAACCCACATTAAATACAGACAAGATAAAGAGATAATAATCAAAGCAGTAAATCATCAAATCACAAAGGAAGAGACAGAAAAAGAAGAAAGGATCTACAAAACACCCAGAAAACAATTAACAAAAGGGCAATAGTTAACATTTACATCTCGATAATCACTTTAAATTTAAATGGATTAAATTATTGAATCAAAAGACATAGAGTGGCTCAATGAATCAAAAAAAAAAAAAAAAAAAGGGCCCAACTACATTCTGCTTACAAGATACATATTTCAGGTTAAAGAACACATATAGGTTGAAAGTGAAGAGATGGAAGAAAATATTCCATCCAAACAGAAACCAAAACAAAAAAAAACAGGAGTAGCTATCATAAAAAGTAGATTTTAATTAAAAATTTTAACAAGAGGCAAAGAAAGTTATTATATAATAATAATGGGATTAATTCATCAAGAGAATATAACATTTATAAATATTTATTATACACCTACCATTTAGGCACCTAAATATATGAAGCAAATATTAGATTGCCAGGACTAAATAGACAGCTATGCAATAATAGCAGGGACTTCAAAACTATATATTTTTTGTTGTTATTCTGTTTTTCTTATTTCATTTTTCAATTATAGTTTACAATCAATTTTCTTAGTTTCTAGTGTACAGCATAGAGGTTAGACAATCATACACTTTACAAAGTGTCATCCCCTCCAATATTTCCAGTACTCACCTGGCACCACACATAGTTACTATTGTATTATTGACTACATCCCCTGTGTTGTATTTTACATCCCCATGACTATTTTGTGACTACCAATTTGTACTTCTTAATCCCTTCACCTTTTTTACCCACGCTTCCAACCCCCCTCCCCTCCCTCAACAATCAGTCAGCTCTCTATATCTGTAAGTCTGTCTCAATGTTGTTTATTTTGTTCTTCAGATTCCACAGATAAGTAAAATCATGATATTTGCCTATCTCTGACTTATTTCCCTTAGCAAAATAACCTCTAAGTCCATACATGCTTTCACAAATGGTAAGATTTTATTTTTTATGGACAAGTAATATTCCATTGTATACGTGTATCACATGCTTTATTATCCTTGTCCATCAATGGGCCCTTGGGTAGATTCCATATGTTGGCTACTGTAAATAATGCAATGAACACAGGAGTACATATGCACTTTCAAATTAGTGTTTTGGGTTTATTCAGATATATACACAGAAGTAGAAAAACTGGTCATAAGGCAGTTCCATGTTTAATTTTTTTAGGTAACTCCATACTGCTTTCCAGTTGCTGTACCAATACGCATTCCCTCCAACAGTGCATTAGGGTACTTTTTTTCCTCATCCTCACCAACACATGTTGTTTGTTGAATTATTAATGATATCCATTCTGACAGATGTGAGGTGATATTCCATTATGGTTTAAATTTGCATTTCTCTGATGAATGGTGACATTGAGTCTTATATGTCTATTGGCGATTTGTATGTTCTTTTTGGACAAGTGTCTATTCAGTCCCTCTTCCCATTTTTTAGAATATTTTAAATATCTATTGAAATATTGAGGAGGCATTGGTTCATAAAAGTATATACATTTCATTTATAATTCTATAATACATCGTCTGTATATTTTATTGTGTTAATCACAAGTCAAGTCTCCTTTCATCATCATTTATCTTACATTTACTCTCTTCTACCTGCCCCTAACCCCCTTTTCCTCTGGTAATCACCATACTTTTGTCTGTGTCTATGAGTTGTTTTTTTCCTTAATCCCTTCAGCTTTTTAATTCAACCCCCAATCTCTCTCCCCTCTGATAGCTGTCAACCTGTCACCTATACCTATGATTCTGTTTCTATTTTGTTTGTTAGTATATTTTGTTTATTAGTTTCCACCTCTCTGCTCATTTTTAATTGGATTGTTATTTTTGGTGTTGAGTTGTATGACTTCTTTATAAATTATGGATATTAACTCCCTATCATATACATCATTGGTGAATATCCATTTTCATTCAATGTGTTTTCTTCCTGGTGTTGTGTTGTATGAGTTCTTTACAGATTTTGGAGATCAAACCCCTTTTCAAAGTATCGTTGGCAAAAATGTTTTCACATACTGTTGGATCCCTTTTTATTTTGATGGTGTTTTCTTTAGCTGTGCAAACCTTTACAGTTTGGTATAGTCATATTTGTTTATTTTCCCCTATATCTCCCTTGCCTCAGGAGATATATTGGCAAAAATATTGCTGCATGGGATATCTGAAAATTTACTGCCTATGCTTTCCTAGGGCTTTTATGGTGTCACGACTTAAATTTAAGTCTTTTATTCATCTTGAGTTTATTCTGGTGTATGGTGTAGATTGGTGGTCTAACTTCATTTTTTTGCATGTACCTGTCTATATCTACTAACACCATTTATTAAAGAGGCTATTTTTACTCCATTTTATGCTCCTACCCACTTTGTCAAATATTTGACCATAGAGACATGAGTTTATTTCTGGTCTCTCTATTCTGTTCCATTGATTTATGTGTCTACTCTTGTACCAGTTCTAGACTGTTTTGATTGCAGTGGCCTTGTAATATAATTTGATATCAGGTATTATGATCCATCCTACTTTGTTCTCCTTTCTCAAGATTGTTGAGGCTATCCAGGGTCATTTTTTGTTCTGTATAAATTTTTGCAATATTTGTTCTAGATCTGTGAAATACATCTTAGGTATTTCATTACTAATGGATAGGTACCCACTCATTGTTGTTTATCCTGCTTTGGACCTGTGTTTTTCTCTCTCCCTATCTTTTCCTTCATCTTCTTAAAGAGGTCTCTTTTAGCATCTCTTGCAATGCTGGTTTGGTGGAGATATATTCTTTTAGCCTTTTTTCGTCTGGGAAACTCCTTATTTCTTCTTCTATTTTAAATGAGAGCCTTGCTGGGTAGAGTAGTCTTGATTGCAGGCCTTTGCTTTTCATTATTTGGAATATTTCTTGCTATTCCCTTCTGGCTTGTAGTGTTTCTGTTAAGAAATCAGCTGCTAGACTTATTGGAGTGCCCTTGTATGTTACTAGCTGTTTCTCTCTTGCTGTCTTTAAGATTCTCTCTTTGTCTTTAAATTTTGCCATTTTCATATGATGTGTCCCAGAGTGAGCATCTTTGAATTCATCTTGGTTTGGACCCTCTGTGCTTTCTGGACTTGTATGACTTTTTTCCTCATCAAGTTAGGAAAGTTTTCTGTCGTTACTTTTTCAAACAGGTTTTCTATCCCTTGATCCACTTTTCCTTCCAGTATCCCTATTATACAGATATTATTACATTTCATGTTGTCCTGCAGTTCCCTGAAAACTTCTTAATTCTTTCTGAGCCTTTTTTCATTTTGTTGCTCTGTCTAGGAGTTTTTGTTACCTTGGGCTCCAGCTTGTTGATTTGATCTTCTATTCCATCTAGCCTGCTTTTAATTCCTAATGTAGTCTTCATTTCAGATATTGTATTCATCATTCCCTCCTGGCTCTTAATGATAGATTCTATGTATTTTTTCATGCTGGTGTAGTTCTCAGTAAGCTCCTTGTAGGTTCCATGGAATTCCCTGTAGTTCTTACCGAGCTCCTTGAGCATCCTATTAACCACTATTTTGAACGCAATGTATGATAATTTGCTTGCCTCAATTTAATTTAGAACTCTTTCTGGGTGTTGCTCCTTTCCTTTTGATTGGGTCTTGTTTCTTTGTCTCCGCATTTTAGATAACTTTCGATGTTTATTTATAAATATTTGATTTATCTTCTCTGTCTCCCTATCTTCAAGGTGTGATTTTCCATGGTATGAGTTCTGTGGGACTCAGTGGTGCAGTCTCCTTGATATCCTGAGCTATATGCACTTGGGATGCCTTTTATGCCATTTATGTGGGCTGTCTGGTTGTAGTTGGGTTTTGGTTGTTTGGTCATTCTTTAATGTGTCCTTCCCTCCAGCAGGCTGACTAAGAGTCACACTGCCCACCATGTCTTGTATTTTGTTGCACAGGTGCTGCCAGAACCAAAACAAACAACCCAGGAAACAAACCCACAACCCCACAAACAACCCCCACCCAAAACCACACTATAAACAGCAAATGAGAAAATATTAATAAAGGTGTAGAGAGACTGAGACTATTATAAGAAAGGAAAAATGGATATGAGATGACTAACTGAAAGAAAAATGATTTTAAGAAGGTCAAGGGAGGAGAAATAATAAGAGTAGGGAAGGTGAGGAAAGAAAATAAAATTTACAAAGTAAATAAAAAAGGAAGGGAAGAAGGCAGAATGGAGTAAGAAATGGAAAGAATATAGTATTAAGCTTAAACAAAAAATTTTAAAAATATAGTGAAAAAATAGGGACCAAATTGGAAGAAGAGATCCACCGCAGCATATAAACAATGCATAAGGAAAGATTAATATAGGTGGAATGGGAATATAAAGAAAATAATGAAAGACAAGCTTATGAGATGTCTAGAGAAAACAAAAAGAAAGGATAGAGGGAGAAGGAATACTAAGAATGAGGAATAAAAAACAGGCTAAGGCAGGAAAAAACTAAAGCTTAAAATGAAAAAAAAAGGAATAGTCAGGAGGAAGGCAAAATGGAATAGGAGAGGAAATGGTAAAATTTGAGATTTGAAATACAAATATAGTGAAGATCTGAACTAAAATTGAAGAAATGCAACAATACCTACCACCATATCAATAGCCAATAAGCAAAGACCGATAAAGGTGGAGAGATGATAAGGGTATTTTAAGAACAGAAAAAATAATGTGAGATTACTAATGACAAGAAAAATTATGTTGAGGAGTTAAAGGGGGGATAAATAGAGGGCAGAATAGAAAGAAGTTGTAGCAAGAAAAAAATAAAATTTAAATCAAAAATAAGAAGTAGAAGAAAGAAGGTTAAATGGCACAAGAGAAAGGAAGAGCAAAACATGAGATTTGAAATAAACTAAAATATAAAAACTAGTGAAATAATAGGCAAAACTTGAAGGAAAAAAATGAATATTAAAAAACTATGCAGGACAGGAAGTAATACAAATTATAAAGAAGACCATGGTGAAATATTTCTCTTTCTGGATCTGCCCCTGGTATTATTAGTGTCCTAGTCTGGCCCTAGGCAGTCTGTTTGAGACAAAAAGCTATCCTCTGTCTGTGGCTATCTCCTTCAGATTTGGCTAGTCCCCACTGTTCTGCCCTGATGGATTTCAATCAGTCCAGGGCCTAGGAATGGTTCATTTAATGACCTGAGAGGGCTGCCAGAACTTTCTCCACCTTCCTTCAGATGGGGCCTCCAGTGCAATCAGGAAGGTAGGTACCCTGTGTCACCTTGTAGGGGAGCACTGTTCAGTCTTCCAGGAAGATGGTGGGAGTGTTTCCCCATCCCTTCACTGACATTTTGGTCTGTCCCAGATTCTTTCAAATAATGTATGGCAGGGGTACCCAACCTGTAGCCAAGATGGTTGTGAATATGACCCAATACAAAATCATAAATGTACTTAAAGCATTATTTATTTATTTATTTATTTATTTATTTATTTATTTATTTATTTTTGTGATTACATGTTGCAGTATATTTAATGTTTGGTCCAAGACAACTCTTCTTCTTCCAGTGTGGTGCAGAGACACCAAAAATTTGGACACCCCTGATATATGGTTTCTGGTGAATTAGTTGTCTGTTTCCTCTGAGGGTCCAATCTGAGTATAAAGGACAGCTCTTTCCTGCTTGACACAGACAGCAGCTCTGTTTAGGTGCCAAGACTGGGCAGGGCCATGAACATGTCTTGTTGTGCCTATTTTTAATTTCTCTGCTCTGCTGATTTCAGCAGATCAGGGTCCAAGGAACAGTGTAGCTCATAGTGTCTGGTAAAAGACCCTTTCAGAGCTTTTTCTTCTTTCCCTTGCGGGCATGCACCCAGCAGTGGGCTCCTGAGCCTGTCCCCACTGATCTGCAGAGTCCATAAGTAATCTCAGAAGTGATGTTGAGTTTGCCTGTCTGTGAGGGGCCCTCCCTGGCTGCAGCAAATCTCAGACCTTCAACTCCTAGCCATCCAGTCCCTAGCCTGCCACTTTCTCACTGGAGACTTATACCCAAACTCCACTCTGTATAGTCCCCTGCTTGCCAATCAGTCTGGGTTGGGTCCCACAGTCCCTTAGAGTGTCTCTGTTCTTCTTAGTTCTTTGTTTCCAGAGCTGCTGCACACACACACATACACATGAGCATGCTGCCCCTGCCAAGACTTGCCTCAGCTCCTTTTAAAAGAGATTCTGTGTAGTCTCCACATTGCAGCACTGAATCCTGGAGGACCTGTTCTCCATTGCTCCTCCTCCCCCCAAATCACTAAGTATCTCTTGGTCAGAGCTGGCCATAGCCATTCAGAGCCTCAGACAGTTTTAGATGAAGTTTCTCTCTGAATATCTCCTAGATGGCACTGGGAAGAGTCTCACAGCAATACGATAACATGGGGCAGTGGTTGGGTGCTCTTGCTGCTCCCTCCAGTGATTCTCAGCCTCCCACGGGCCTGCTTCCACTGGGACAATTCTGCAGCCAGCACCTCCCCCGTTCTCTCTCTCCATTGCCACCCCCTCCCACCCCCCTACCACTGCAGGCTCATGGTTCCTGAGCTGATCCACAGCTGTTCCAAATCTGCATAGCCACAAGTGCTGGGATGGGCAGCTGCAGTGGCTCTCCACTAGGAGAGCCTGGGCCACCTGCTCCTGCATGCCCTGAAAGCAGGCAGACTCTTTCCCACTCATACACTCTTATCCACGTACACACTGGCTCACACATGCTCTCACTTTCCACTGGATTTTCAAGTTGGTTGCTCTGTGGTTTAGCTGTGAGACCATTCCAGGTCTGGGAGCAAGTGGACCGAGCTTCCACCCACTCTGTAGCCATCTTGGATCAGATCATTTTTAAATCTCTTTTCTATTCAATACTATTTTTGGCACTTCCATTGATTTTCTTCTGTTTCTTTTTGAGTAGTATTAAAATCATCATGATTGTTTATGTTCTTTTCAGTTTAAGACAACATATTCAATCATCATTAAAAGAATGCCCATAGAGAGGTTTATATAGCTAACAAAAAAGGTTAATTTTTAATAATTTTTGAAGCTAAGTTTAACTCAAAAATGTAAGTAGAAAAATCTTTCAAGTATATTTTATTCTTTGCAAATTGAAGTCCACCAAAGTTTGTGAAATTTTAAAGAGAGTATTGCATTATTACATCAAAGATTATAATAATTTAACAATATTTTAAAGGAAGAATTAGTGAAAACTGTTATGAAATGCATTATTTTAAGCACTCTCTGAATACTTAGCAGATATGTCACCAGTAGTGTTTTTCATATGCTTGTTCACTTTTATCTTCCCCTGCACCTCCAGGTTTTCAATTTTTTAATAATGGGTAACATATATTTTATTAATCATCTCTAGGCTCATGCTGCTTAGAACAGAATTTATTTATAATTTTATCTAGTGTATCCCAATATTTATTGTTTATGTAAGTAGGTGTTACATTCTTAGAAAGTATTTCTCTTAAAACATTGTAATTTATTCATGCATTTATTAATTTAATAAGTTCTACAATTACTAGGATGCTTGATGTGGAGCCTATAAAATTAAGTGAGAGCTTTTAATCTGAAGCCTTGATGGGGAGAATGCATTCCATTCTAGTAGCATTCAATTGTCTAAAAATAGGACATATAGGGAATGGGGTTAGTGGGAGAAAAGGCTAGAAAGGTAGGAAAGGATCAGGCCTTAGAAAGACTGGAGTGTTATTTTATTCCATGGATGATAGTTATAACCCTTAGGTTTAGGGGCTGAGAGGTAACATGATTACATATAAATCTATTAGCAGGTATAAGAATGTGCTGAGATTAGAGGTAGGTAGATGAATTATACTACTGCTAAAGTTCAATTAACAGAGAATAAAAGTCATAACCAAACAAGATTAGCAGCAAATAGAGTGGTACTGAAATAGAAGGGACTATGAAACATAAGAAATAAAACACAATGGACCTGGCCAGGATAAGATTAGAGTCAGATATCAGAAGGTAAATTATACCCTACTCCCATGACTACTGTTTCCTTGCTTGAAAGAAACATGAACACATACACAAGATAAGATGTAAAATTCTGCAGAAAGAACAGGTGTTGAAGAAAATGACTGATTTGATTATCGAACAGTAAAAATGTAAGAAGTATCTATCTGTTACCTCCTTAAAATGGAGTTTAGTGCTTTATGTAGTGGCTTAATCTAGTGGATAGTTATGAAATATCCCCATAGTTAGATATAGGTAAAGGAATTGGGACCATTATAAATTTAGCCTGCAACTTTTAGATTTCAGGATTTAAGGGTCTTTGCCTAAACTTTAACTATGTAAAGCACAATTGTTGTTCAGCAACGTTTTTTCATTTTTAAAACATTTTTGTTAACAAATATGCAGATAATAAACATTTGCCTCTTCCCGTTAACAAAAACTTTGCTTTTTCTTTCTCTCTTCCTACCTCCTTTCATCTCTGCATCCCAACTCCTCTTATCATCCATCTGTCCATCCTCATCAATCTGTCCACCCATCTATCCATTTATACATCTATTCATCTATCTACATCTATCCACTCACCACCCACCTATATATTATCCATATATGCTTAAGGATCCAGTATATTATATCCAAATTATTAAATATCACCAGTTATAATATGAAATACTGTGCTTTTTTAATGGGAGACCAAAATGTTTTTCTATTTAAAAATTTGGAAATGGGCAGTATAGAATTTTGTTAGTATTTAAGAATATAATTCATATAATTTATTATAACTATTACTAATATAATACTGTAGTTTTAGCATATTCTTAAACCATATCCATATGTCAAAAATATTTTTAAGGATATGTGCTATCTCAACTGTCAGAAGAATCTAAATAAAATATATATCCTTTATTCTTTCCCCCCAATTTCAGTTTTCTATATCTAACTATTTAATGTTCAAGGTATAATTATGATTTGAATAAGCAGTAGAGTATAATATAGTCCACAAGACACTTATTAACTCAAAATTCCAAAATAATTCTATTTAATGCCTAAACCCCTGCAAAAATATCCAAAGGAGTGTTGCTTTACCACAGTAGGAAACTGTGGTCTTCATAAACTCCCTTTTCATACTCTAAAATCAACTGCCTTCTATTCCTTTATGCATCTATTGATTCTACTGGAAAGTGTTTTTATAAAAATCAATTTATGAAAGACTTTTTGCATAGTCTTTGGTCTTTTCAAAAGGGTGTTTGATGTTTTATTATGAATACTAAGTGTTCCTGATAATTGAAATGTAAAAGTTGTTTGTAACACTTCATAAATAAAAGAATCATGACATCACTTTGATGTCATGAGTAAAAGCTTCTATTTTATCTCCCAAATATAAGTATATTGTTTTAGAATTTACTTATCAGTAATAAGGAAAGATTTACCTTTGGTAAAATAAATCTAACATTTTCAATCAGAAACTCTTAATTATTTAATGAATTTGAATTAATAGTAATTAATTTTATTAATTTTACTCTAAGACAGCTTGCACTTTATTTCACAATGGCATATTTGTGCCACTCATACAAAGTATTATATGAAAAGAACAAACTAAGGAAGGTAAAAATTACAGTATAGCTTTAGAGAAGTAGATTATTTTTGAAAAGGAAATAACCATTAAGCACATACTTACTTCAATAGTTGAAAACTTCAAATCCCACTATAATGTTTTCCAAAAGCAAGGTTTGAATATTTTTTAAATAAATGGTACTAAAGCATCATTATGTAAATATTTTAATTAAATTTTAAAATAAAAATCCTACTCTCTAGAACACAAAAGAAGACAAAAGAAGGTGCTATTATACAAGTGAAATATATGAACACAAATGAGCCTATGAATGTGATTTTCAACCACATCATATCACATAATTTTAGAGTTATCTAATTTCTTACAATGCCCAATTATTTGAAAATGTAGAATGGGTAAAGATTATATACCATTTAAGTATAAGTTCAAATATATAAATAATTTTATTAGTGATATAATACTTATGTGTGAAGGAAGAAGAGAACTGTATGTAGTGTATAAGGTTCTGTCCAGAAAGTATCAAACCAGGTACTATGAAAAATAAAGATATTTATTGAAGAAGGTACAAGATACAAGAAACACTGTATATAGGACAATCGCTCCTCAGTCCCCTTCAAAGTAGGCACTTTGAGACTTCGTACAGTTCCCCCAAATGCCATCAGCTGCCCCATTGTATTTTCATGAATCTCATTGATGGTCTAAAATCTCTTCCCTTTCAAAGGTGGTTTTAGTTTTGGGAAAAGCCAGAAGTTGCAGAGCATCAAATCTTGGATGTAGGGGTGCTGAGTCACATGTGTGATTTGATATTTTGCCAAAAAACTCTACATGAGGCATGATGCATGAGTGGGCATGCTGTGGTGATGAACCTGTCAGTCACAAGTTCCCCATAGCTGTGGCCTGCTGAATCATCTTAATAGTTCCTACAGAAGAACGTTCAAGCTTAACCCAAAACTTGATGCAGGTTTGTTGTTCTACTCACTCAGTGTGAATGCAACAACCACACAGAACACATACTCACTCAACATGCTCACATGACATCACATCATTGATGTCATGCAAACCATTCTTGTTGTGTTAACAACAGTTGCACTTTTTCTCAACCAGACCTCATATATCATGTTTCAGGGGACATGATTTAACAGTTTTTATATTACAAAGTAAGTTTACTAGTTATTTTATAAGTACTACTGAAACTAGAATTACACTTATTAAGTATATTCAAGGAACAGAGTAAACTAGTTGACCAAATTTGCCTACCTATTAAAGGAAATCTTAGTCTGTTGAGATGAACAGTGTAGGATTTAGCATTTTAGCATTTTGATACACAGAAGGCAACACCTACTATAATGTGAGTGTTAGTAAAGGAGATTACTGCCATGAATCCTTAGGTACTTGGCCACTCCTTACCAAAGAGACATATGAAGCCACAACAAACAAACACCCCAGGAATAATAAAACCTTATTTCTTAGCATACCTTAGTTCTCATCTGTTGTTTTAGTCTCCAAATAAATCTGGCACATTAGGGTGGCATATAAAAGCATTATAGAGTTAGGAGTTTCATCTCCCAACTCTGTTAACTGTTCCAGTGAAGACACACAAGGATAATGGTCTTTTCGCATATCGGGTAGTTTAGAAGTCTTGTCTTCAATTATTGTTTAGAAGTCTCAATGTCAAGACTTCAAGACACCGAGAATGTTTAACTGATGTTACTGTTTAGCTTTTTAAATGGAGAATTTCTTCAAACTGCATTTTGTTTTTTACAGTTTGCAAGTATGGTGTAGTAGACTCATGATAGTTAATTAAGCAATCCTCCCTAGTTACTATGTTTGGGGTTTTAACATCATTGGTTGTATCTTTTGTTTGGTCAACCTGCTCTTTTTTACAATCTTGAAATACCATATTTTTATGATGTTTATTTTCTGTTTCACATTTTCTTGACTCTAGATTGTTGACAACATCTTCATTGTTGACTTCCTGGGTTTGTTTCTTAGTTGCACAAGCCTCCACAAAACTTTCTTAAAATTTAACTTTTTATTGACTCTTCTTTGCTAGAATATCTGCGATTGCATGTCACATTTCTTCAGGATGCTGAGCTCTTGCCAGAATGTCCTTCTTACAGACTGAGCTCATATATTCAAAAGAACTTCTGAGTGGGTCAGCATGTGCAGGGCTTATCCAATAGTTAACAAGTTTCAGGGTATCTGGAATATTTTTAATCAGGTCATTCATTGTGTCCAATATGTCTTCTTTTGGCCATCCCTCATTAATCAGGTTTAGACATTCATAAAATGTCTTGTTTAATTTTTCAGTAAATAATCTTTGTTCATCTTCTTCTGTCATAGTAGTCCAAAAGGGTCCAACTAGTCTTCAATTTGTTCTTTAGTTTCAGGCTGAGAATACTGAGCTAGGAGGCATTTACAGCATTCTTCCTTTGCTAGCTTTCCATTCACTCAGATGAGTTTTTCTTGGAAGAGTTTTCACTTGGAAGAGTTTTTCTCTCTTCCAAGGTTTCTTGGGGTTGAGCTGATCTATTGTCAATAGTTGGTTTTGCTATAGTATGTCTGTACTGGTCAATGGTTTTTGACTTTTCTACTAGTTTGGTATTAGAAGATGAAGCAGGCCTGACTATAATTTAAGATGTGATGCTTCTTGATATGAATATTGTCTTATTCCTTTTTACTTCTTTATTTCTTTTTATTTGGAATCTGATAAAACTGTATTTAAGTTTAATAGTTCTTTCTCATGAGACTTTCTGAAGTAACATTGGCAGAGGATCTACTGATATCTTGTTTCAGGGAGTCCTGGGCATTATGGATATTATTGTGGTGACTTCTAATAGGAGGATGCAGAAGTTATCTGTTCTGAGATGTAGTTCTCACAAATTTAGTGGTAGTCATCACTCTTGAGGTACTAACTTTTCACTGTTATATTGCTGGTTTATATACCTGAGCTTTGTGGTGTTAGAGATAGCAGTTGAAGGTCTGTCATTGTAGAACTCTCATCTTGACTTGTGCAGGTTTTCTAAATGAATTAACCTTAAATTGAAGCATTTGGCCATGATAGGGTCCAAGGACAGATTTCTTAAGCATGTTAGTAACATCTTGCTTCAGTTTTTCTGTAGTCTTATTATTATTGTTTTAAATATGAAACATTTGGCTTAATATTATACATTGATCTTGGGGCTCATCTTTAATTGGTAACAACTTCAAAGTTTGATTACTATTCTCCAAATTATGTGTCTCAATTGCTATAGTTGAATTAGTTAATTCATTAGAAGGTTTTAAAGGAATACATTTTTTCTTCATAATTTTATCATTTTTGCTTCTTGTAGGTATATGGACATTTTTTTTATCAGACCTTTTTTGTCTTAGACTTCAGAACTTCTGTCTCATCTTGGACCTGACCCTCAGATGTCATCACTCTCCGGTGTCTACTACTGGTCAATATCTGATTTTTCTCCTTGTATGCAAAAACGTTTTTCTTTCTAACAGATGATCATTGAGTTTTTGTTTTCGTTGCTCTCTGAACACAAACTTGGCCCTCTGACTCCAGGGAAGCTGCATATCAGGTAGGAGATGCTTTACAATCCCTCAAGTGGAAGCTTCTGCACATTGTGCACACCAGCAGGAGCTTACCTTTTAGATGGTGCAGCTTCTGACTCTGCACATTTGTGCCAGCATGAGTTGAACAAGTAATTGGCCATATTTATACATACCTCTCTACAAATAATGTATAAGACACTTGAAAAATAATTATTATAACGTATTTTTAAAGAAATAGCATGTCATAGCTCTTTGAGAACACCTTGTTCAAAAATATGACATCCTGGAGGGATTTCCTCTCTAAAAATATGTTACCCTGTACCATAAGTAAATTTATACAATATTTTGGATAAGAAACTAAAAATCCTGAAAATTAAAAATGTCCATTAAATAAAAAGTGTCAATCACAAAGCATTTTCTTGCTTATTTTAAAAATTATTCAGATGGATTTTCAAATTCAACTTCAAAACCCAATCTTCACATATTTGCTTGAATCATCTACACTTAGATATTTCCTTAGGTAGATACTTAATATTAAATATGTGTTTTGTTTGCATTACTTATTTGAGCAATTTGAACTTTATAAAGTCTACCCAAAGCTGACTTTGATGATGCATAATAAAAGTACGTCAACCAAACCTATATGGTGAACAAGATTACTCCATCTCCAAAATATTGAGTTATTTCCAGAAGAGAATTCAAGGGAGAAGTATAGAGAGCTTTTTTGATTAACCCTGAAATAATAAGTCTTCTTACCCATTATTTTCTCTTCTTGCTCTTCTCTCCCTATTCTTTTGATTTTTCTAATTAAGAAATGAAAGTTCACTGAAAATTATTTGAACTTTCTGAAGAAAAATGACTATTTAAAAGAATATGACTGCATTTGACTTAACTGGCTCTGAGAAAAGAAGTGGCATATGGGCAAAGATGAATGATTTCTGACCACGTATTTCATTGTTAATGTAACATAAAGCAAATGCTTGGAAGGATTTCATCAGTAAAGACTTTAGATAATGAAATAATTGCTAAATGAGTCAAATTCTTTTGGATTACTTATTCTAACATGTATTTATATTATAATTATGACCTTAAGACACCTAATATGTAAGATCAATATTTTTGATTATTAAATTTATTTGTATATTTTAATTCTAAAAGAAGTTGTCTTTGGTTGTTTGTTTGGGTTTCTTTTGTATTTGTTTTAGGAAGACATTAAACAGTTTCTTTGAATTCTTTCACCTTTTCATTCAGCAAATATTTAATAATCACGTGTAGAGAATAAAGTGAAATTCTGTGCACTGGGAACATATACAGTGAAAAAAACAAACAAGGTTCTCAAGAAAAATTATCAGACATAGAAAAGAGAAAAACATGATATTGGTTATCCTTTCAGTAAAATTCTCACATTGACTAGTAGAGTTATTGGGGATCATCTGATTCTAAGGTGGTGTGCATTTTTCATTGTCTTTGACATATGGCATAAAAACAAAATTGCATAAAACTGATAATACAACCAATTCATGTTCATGAAAATGCAAATGAATAGTGCCCTGCAGTAGTACATCTAAGTCAAATTTTCATTCCAACATGTTGTAACATGTTACTTATTGCCTCAATTAATGAGTTAAGTAATAAAATCTTTGACACATGTTCAATTAATACTTAATGAGAGCAAAGATTTTACCATTTTGAAATTTTACTTTAGAAATATGCTTGTCTTTTGGCACCTTTTGGCCTGAACAACTTAAAAAGAGAGAATTCTTTTGTTCTTATTCACAATAATGAAAATAAGAAGGTGGCTTCTACAGAAGGCAGAAAATTCTCATTATATCAGCACAAAAATGTAAATGGAGAATACGTTTTAAGTGTATGGGCTTACAAACAAATTTATTTATTTTGAAAGACCCAAAAGTAAAGGTATGTTATTATTATTATTATTATTTTTTGGTTTCCTATGCCTTTTTTTTAACTTTGGCTTGGAGCAATATGATTGTATATTTGGATAGTGATTATTGCTAGTTAACCTGAAATGAAAGTATACATATTGTTTACAGAGTGATGATAAATATAGCTGAACACCCACCGTGCAGTTTACAGGATCCAGCTGGTTATTATAAGCTTTTATGAATAGTCTATAAAACTTAATAGATATCCATTTCTAGAACCTTACTCCCAGAGCCACAATCAGGTAGAAAATCAGCCCACTTGAAAGAGAATATTATACTATTTAATCACAAACCTTGACAATATTAAGATCTGGTATTTAGTAGTGATTATCTGTGAATGATAAAATACTAAAGATATGTATAAGGTTGAATAGTGTGATAATTGAACATACTGATGCAAAATTTTTAAAATATCTGAAATTTTACCAAATACTATTGAATATTTTTTAAGTTTCTTAGTCTACTTTTTATTATTTAATTAGTTATATGGTTGGGAATTCATATAAACTAACTTTAAAAATAATTTTATTATGCATTCATCAGAGCACCCACTTAGTGATTGTTTATTCAAGGGAAATTAGACACATAAGCTATGTTTGGATGATGAAATATTGATACTGTAAACATTTTTCAAGTTTTATAATTTCTCAATATAGTTGGCATACTTGAACCTTTCCAAAGTCTACAAATTCTGACTTAAAAATTGGCTATATGAAAATTTCGGTTCCTCAGAGGACTTCCAGTCAAGATGGCAGAGTAGGTAAACACTGTGCTGGCCTCCTTCCATGACCACAACAAGATTAAATTATAGAACAACCATCATTGAGAACCACCTGAAGTCTAGATGAATAGATGTCCTATAAACAAAGGTATAAAGAAGAAGCCACATCAAGACTGGTAGGTGGAGCAGAGATGCAGAATGTGCTGGCCCCTTACCCATGGTGTGGCAGCTAAGAGTCAGGAAGGATATCTCGGATGCAGTGACCTCCACTGAGGAGCAAAGGGTCACAGTCCCATACCAAGCTTCTCAGCCCAGGCCTCCAGTGACAGGATGAAGAGGCATACTTGCTGTAAAAACCTGCAGCAATCAAGTCTGAGTGAGACTGAGAACTACTCAAGACTAAGGTCCTGCAGGCCGTAAAGGGCCTAAGCACAGATACACTTGCCCACAAACTGACTTGCTCTGGGCTCATTGCAGAGTCAGCAGCTTGCAAAGTGCCAGGGACATACTGGGAGGAACTAAATTGACTAGCCTCAGGGTGAGGATTAGAAGGGTAGGGATTGGGAAAAATCACTTCAGGGATGGAAGTGCTGGCAGAAATCATTGTTGCTTTGTTGAGTCTTACCCTACCCAGCCTGCCTAGTGCAAGAGGCTACCAAATCCATTTCCCATTAACCTAACATCATTTGCTTTGCACTGGTAATCCCGAGACCCTGCTCCAGTCAACTTGCACACACAGCCAAACTTATTCCAGCAGCTCCTCCAAACAAGCAGTCTTCCCATACTTGTACTGTGGACTTGCTTAAAATTTCTCAGATGTTCACAAACATTAAACAAGAGCAGCTGATCTCCATGCACCCTGTACCTCTAGCTAAGCTAATCAAGCCTACCACAAGCAAATTCAAGCCTGAATTTGCATTATTAAGTCCCATCAGTTAGCCCCAATCCTAGCATAAGCAGCAGCAAGTCTTGGCTTAAAATGGAGCCTCAGCAAACTAACCACAAACTGGAAACAAATGGCACCTAGCCTCAGTTGACAATATGGTGCTAACCAAAGAGTCTTGGGTGTGACACTAGTGGTAGCCAGACTTGATTGACAGAATAGCACCCCACACAAGTGCCTTCAAGGACAACACTACTGGAAACCAACACAGGATCACTTTCTTTACCCTATTAGATGGCCCTAAGACAGACAAAAGTGGTGGTTGACCTTCATCAAAGTCCCTCACAAAGGGTCCCAGAACCAACACAACTGGTGGCTACTTTCAGATCACAAGCTAGCTAGCTCCAGAAATAACATACCCAAAGGGTGAATTTGGCTGGCACTGTACGTTGGCTAAAGACACTCCTGCTTCATGGGTTAGCCCCCCCACAGAACAATTTTTACAATGTAGTGTTGTCCAGCACATACAGACAGTCAGAATAAGGATAAATCTCACCCACAGAGGTGCCAGCAGCAACTGATGCTCAAAAGATCAGGAGGGAATACGTAACCAACACAAGGGACACCTTGGAAGCACCCAGCTCGGGTGACCAGGGAAACTGCACCATTGGATCACCCAGGACACCTACTATATAAGGCTACTCTACCAAGACTGGAAGACATAGCAGCTCTACCTGATACACAGAAACAAACAGGGAGTAAGCCAAAATGAGGAGTAAAAGAACATGTCTCAAATGAAAGAAAAGGACAAAACTCCAGATAAATGAAATGAAGACAAATAGTCTATCAGATGCAGAATTCAAAACACAGGTTTTCAGAATGCTCAAAGACCTAAGGGAAGAATACAGAAGCTCAGTATAAATTTCAATAAAGATTAGAAAACATAAAAATGGAGACATAAGAAAGAACCATTCAGAAATGAAGAATACAATACTGAAATGAAGAGTACATTAAAAGGACTCAAGGACAGGTTAGATAAAGCTGAAGATTGACTAAGCAATATAGAAGACAAGTTAACAAAAAACGACCAATCAGAATATCAAAAAGAAAAAAAAAGTTTTTTGTTTTACATGAGGACAGTTTAAGGGAACTCTGGGACAACATTAAGCGTACCAACATTCACATTATAGGGGTACCAGATGGAAAAGAAAGAGAGCAAGGGTTTGAAAACATATTTGAAAAAATAATAATGAAACACTTTTTGAATCTGGAGAAAGAAATATACATAATAGTCCAGGAAGCACAGTCTCAAACAAGATGAATTCAAAGAGTCCTACACCAAGACACATTATAATTAAAATGCCAAAGATTAAGAGAGAATCATAAAAGTAAAAAGAGAAAAGCACTTAATAACATAGAAGAGAACTTCCATATGACTGTCAATTGATTTCTAAACTGAAACTTTGTAGGCCAGAAAGAATTGGCATAAAATATTCAAAATGATGAAAAGCAAAAACCTATAACCAAAGATTGCTCTAACCAGTGAAGCTATGATTTAGAATTGAAAGAGAGATAAAGAGTTTTCCAGACAAGAAGGAGCTAAAGCAGTTCATTACCACTAAACCTGTATTATAAGACATGATGTCTTTAAGAAAAAAAGATAGAAATAGAAATAAAAAATACTAAAAAATTTTTCACTGACAAAGGCAAATAAATGTGTAAAAAAGCAGTGGATCAACCAACTATAAAGCTAGCATAAATGTTTTTAAAAGTAGGAAGATTATGTTTAAATATGTTAAGGGATACACATAAGCACACACATACAAAAATGACAAAACATAAGTGTGGAGGGGGGAGAGTTAAAATTATAGTGATGTTAGAATGTGTTCAAAATTAAGAACCCACCTACTTAATATACACTTCTACATACACAGCTTGGTATGTACGAAGCACAAGTTAACCACAAACCAACCATCTATAATGCTATACAAGATATATGAGTAAAGGAAAAAAATACAACTATACACTCTAAAAAGTCATCAACATACATGAATAGAGTAATGGAGTAAGAGAGGAACAGAGAAGAACTTCAAAAACAACCAGAAAACAATTGATAAAATGGAAATAACTACATAACTATCAATAATTACTTTAAATGTATATGGACTACATGCTCCAATCAAAAAACATAGGCTGGCAGAATTAATAAAAAAAGCAAGGCCTGTACATACACTGCCAACAACGAACCCATGTCAGATCAAAAAACACATAGAGGTCGAAAGGAAAGGAATTAAAAATATTTCATGCAAATGGAAACAACAACAAAAAAATCTGGGGTACCAAAATTTATTCAGACAAAATAGATTGTAAAATGCAGGTTATAATAGAAAGTTCTGATTAAAGTGAAAAATGTGTTTTTAAATGATCATTAATATGAATGTCAGTTGATGGCTAATTTATTTTTGTACCCTGAGTCTTGGTATCACAAATGACACAGAGTGCAGGATAGATGTTCAATACATAGTCATCGACTGACTGACTGAGGTGCTTCAGGAAGGTGGAGTTGATTAGGTTATACTTGGAGGTTTCTATACTCATTTTTTAACTCCTACTAGGGGTTGTTTGAAATTTTCTAGTTCTTGTGTTGAGTGCAAGTGGGTGCCAATAATATCTGCATATTATTTGGCTAAACTCGACATTTGTGTCTAAACTGGAACCTGAGTGGCAATTTCCCTTTCAGAAAGTTTTTTTTTTTATTATTTTTTAAATAGAACAATAGCTGTTCAATTCAGGCCAGCTAGGCTTGGACCTATTTCACAGACCCCTGCCTATGTCCATAGCCTCTGAAGTCAACTTTTCACTTTTTCTAGGCTAACTTTTAATAACTGCCACCTTCCTCCGGCTGGTAACTTAGAGGCAGTGAGAACGGCTACTGAGGCTGGCATTCCCAAGTTTGTTCTTGGAATAACTGTCTGACAAAGGCAGCAGGGTCATGCACCGTTTGAAGCACATGTGAAAGGAAATGGTGGATGAGAAAAGGATAGACCACAAGATGTGTCCAATCCATTATCTACTACAACCTTTTCTCTCCTAATTGCAATAAACCACCCACTGGGAGGAAGTTTATTGACTAGGTCTATGCAAGTTACAAAATATTTTTGGATTACTAAGTGCAAACTATTTATTATATCAATAGAGTGTTTTCAGTCAGTGTAATAGGTTTCTATATCCATATTGAGAGGACATATAATAGAAAGTCATTTGAACTATAAATGCAGTGGCAAATAAAAGGAGACATGGTATTATATCATGTGTACAACTTCACTTCATATTTTTTATTCATTTAATTGGTAGATTTCCTAGAACAAGTTTTTCTTTCAATTTTTATTGTTTAAGTTTATTTAAATACACAGTTTTACAAACCCATTCTCCCTATAAAAATGTAAAATATAATAAGTAAATTTAGAGTCATTTTATTATCATGTTTAATCTTGGTTCTTGTCAACCTGTCTCCTGTCTCCAATCATGTTTATCAGTTTGGTAATTATCCTTCAAGATATTTGCCAATATACATTCAATATGATATTTATTTTCCTCCATATGAAAGTTATCTTAAATGGCTTACAATCCAGATTTCTTACTTGGTTTTATAATTTTGACTATAACAAGGTTATAGATTAGATGAGATTGAGCAAACTGGACCTTCACTAAGTAGTATTACCACACTATAAAAACAAAGAGCTTTGAGTTCCTGCAGCACAAAATAAAAAAGTAATAATAACAAAGTAATGGAAATTAAAGCAATAAAATTATTATAAAGTCAATTATAGTTGGATGTGAATATAATAATTAAAAATAAAAATAATTCAAATTATAATTACTGTAAAGTTGAAAATGAGCCTCTAGACATGTCTGGTGTATAGTAGGTCTTAATGCCTTATTTGTTTCCTTCATGAGTTACTAGGTATACCTTTTATGGTACAAAACTGGAATATGTATAAAATAAATACATATCATAATAAATCATTATATCATTATAACAAACAAAGTCTGTTTTTTAAAAAGTGCTAGCATTCATAGAAATGAGGGGATTTAGATTAGGAGTCTGAGAAAAAAAGTGATAACATCTTTGTAACTAACCCCACTGTGCTCATGTACATTTTGCCATTTCACTGGAGTCATCTAAATTTCTTGGGAAAATAAATATTTAAGAACACTAAATATGTTTATAGTAACATCTAAATATTCTCTGTTTAATAGACACACTTCTTACAGGATTCACTTCAAGTTGTTTTTTTTTTTTGTTTCCCAATATGTATAATACAAATGTGCTCTGTCACCACGGCTATGGCACCAGGTTTGCCATGCATGCTAATTTTGAAAGAATGTATCATTTATTATTTCCTCAACAGATATTAATGGCTATATTTTGTGTTTGACAATTTGGTAAGGACATTTTTAAAATTCTTTCTTCTCCCCTTTCCCTGCTGATCCCTATATGCCAACCTTTAGCCTAGAATGAATATTTACAGCTGAGTTTGAACCAATGAAAAACATTAGATTGCAATGGAAATGCTTGATATGGCTTTAATTATAGTGTTGTTAACTTCTCCATTATGATCACAGATCTGCTGACCCTCTTAACTGGCTTTGTTTTCAGAACATCAAAAGGTGACCTCCTTTGGCCAACCATTCATCAACTCTCTTTGAATTCAGTAACAAGTCAGTGGTAAATGTGCTCCTTAATATAGTTTCTTTGGTTGCTGAGAAGTTGGATGCTCCTCTCAGATCCTGAATTCAGGGCTCCAAGGTCTTAAAGGAAACTGAGTAGATAATTTAAGTCACTTCATTGTCCTTTAGTCTGTTCATTCTACTATTCTACTGCATATTTAAAGCTATATGGGGAAGCTATTTTCACTTTCTTCTACTCACCTTATCCCCAACTTCTAACATTTATTTGAAGAACAGTCTACTTGTATTCATTCTAACTTAAGTGGAGATGGAAAATAGCTGGTCAGCTTTTCCTGCAAAACCCATTCATTAAGAGAATGATTTAGGGAGTCCTTAGCCCACTCTCCTGCTGTCTCCTAATCTTCCACCAGTCCACATTGCCATATTTTAAAGACCTTTCATTATTTATATTCCTTTTTTTCACAAATAGTAGTCTAAAATAAAGCAACTGAATTACATTGGGCTACTCTCAAACAACACATTTTTGGATGTGTTAAAAAACAATATTCCTATTCATTTCTGCACTCAAAATAGAATGATGAGAAAACAACTCACTTGAAATCAAAGCTAGTAAATCCATATACATTGCAGTGAATTTCAACCTCTGACATGAACCTGAATACTTGTTAAAAGTTCTAATTCAGTGAACATGTAATGCCATGTAGTGAGCCTGTGCAGCAAGCCCCACCTACCTCCCCCATCCCCTGGATTTTCATGTAGAGGACACATGGAAAAGCATTGTTGAGCAGGTAGGTTAACCAACTGCAGTTGGAAGAAAAGTAATTAAATGGTTAAAAATTGCTAGGGATAGATATTTGAGAATAATCCATGTCAGGTCAACTAGATTATTTCTTAAAAACATATTGCTCAACTGTATTGAGGTTTATAGGCGTGTTCAATCTGGGTGCTTTGGTGCTAAAACAAAACAGAAACTGTCTCTGGAAAACATAGTAGAAAAGGCATTTGTTAGAAGGCTAGTAGGTAGCACATTGAATTATGGAGAACCAGGCTTGGAAAGTAGACAGAGATAAAGATATGAAAAGAAAGGCTAACAACCAACATAGGAAGAATCTGTTTAAGATGCAATTTAGAACTGCTGCCATTAACACACATTGCTGACATGCTGCACTCTTTGTCCACCACTACCACCTAAAACATTTCCTTTTGTTCTTATATTTTCTATTCATTCCTTAAAGTTTCAAAATTGGGGGAAACAATCCAGTTAATTGAACATAGGTCATATGATCAAGCCCTGGCTCTAGTCAGAAAGTGGCACCTTTCAAATACTAAGTCATGCATAATTAAATGTTGTGAAGAGACCATATGGCCCAATAAAGCTGCAAACTCTGAATACAAAGCATATAGAAAATAATTATTACATATAGAATCACACTAGACTTCTGCTGGAGTAAAATCTTGTCCATTAGAATAATAATATCTTAGTGAGAACTCTCTTTCAAAAAAAGAGACATGGGAGGGAAGCTACCTTACTTTCAAACTGGTGAAGCTAGCTCGAACTCTGCTGGGGTTACAGTCTTCAGTATGTGGGATTGCTCTTTGTGTCCAGTTACTTTCACCTGCATGATGCATCTGTAATGCACATATTTTTTGTGAAGTGTGTTTTCAAATAATTTTCGTGTTGCTTCTATTTTATTGTTGAGATTAAGGGATCTTTATGTATTCTGGATATGAAACCATATTAAATATATATATATATATATATATTAACAATGTTTTATCCTAGTTTGCATCTTTGCCTTTTTAGTTTGTTAATAGTATCTTTTGATGATCAGAAGATTTTAATTTTAAGAAAGCCTAACTTGTCATGATTTTTCTTTCTGTGAACTGTCTCAGAAATCTTTGTTTATTTGTATTTTCTCCTGAAATCTTTGTCATATTAGCATTTATGTTTACATTCATTTAAAATTAAATTTTATATATAGTGTAAAGTAGGGATCAACTTTCTTTCCTTTTTCCAAATAGATATTCAGTTGCTCTAGAACTATTCAATGAAAATATTTTGGATTTTTTTCAATTGATTTTGCTATGTTTGAATTCAACTACTTTGCTCAAACATATATAACCAGTAAGTGGCAACTGCAGAACCCTAATGCAAGTCTGCCTCCACCACTCTCATCAGTTCTCTGCCTCACATTCTTTCAGCAAGCATTTATGTCTAACATTTCTCTAGGTACCATAAAAAATAAGAGGATGCATAACATAGAGCTTTTCCCTTCAAAGTGTCTATAGTGAAACAGTGGCAAATAAGAATATTAGAAATGTCCAATTTCTATGGAATTTGAGAATAATTTATATACATATGATGTTATAATTAAGCATTCTGGAAAATATGTTTTATATGAATGGTAATAACATCACAGAAAAAAGAAGTAAAAAATGATGCCCTAAAATAGTTGCCATTTCTTGGCAGGAAGAAAGAGACTTCCCCCATGCATTCTAACTATTGGTTTGTGTTCTTATAACCAGACACAGCCACCCAGCACTTCTGACAGCCTGAGTCTGTCTGGCCTATGTCTGAATTTATTACTTGCCATTTGTTATGCTGCTAATAAAAACAGTATAAAATGCTATCTTGTCATATTAAATCTGCAATGGAAATATTGTTATATTTCAAAAACTGATTTAATATTTTATATATAAAACGCTGTTGAAGAATGAGGTTTACTACCATTTCTATGAGCTGCTGACTAAATATTGATTGGGCTAAGAGTTGCAACATTAACTGCATGAGAAAAGCTTTCCAACTTCTTACAGTATAAAAGAGCACTGTGTATTTAGGTGCATTGTGACTATATAGATACAGCACAACCAAGGCTCAAGACCCCACATGATATTTCCAGTCATCCAGTGGTGCTTCTGGTTATCCATAGCACTTTAACTTTTCTGAGAGTTGTAATGTAATGAAAAATCATAATAAGTAAAAAAAGAAAAAAATGTAAGATAAAATAAAGAATAAATCATATCCTTGATTATTTCTTTAAAATAGTTACAAGAAATTGGAAACACATACTGTAGCGATCTAGTTTGGAGAAAAAAGAAAGCTGTTATACTTGTATTGTCATTAAATGACTGGTTTTCCATCCCTAAGAGTTTCTGTAGTTGAGGCCAAATATTGTAAGATTTTATCTAGATTAGCCTAGAAAACTTTTTTTGTGCCCAAAATAAAGTAAAATCCTTAACTAAAAGTCTCTACAATAGGCTTTGTTGATGACAGAAAATAAGCATGTGTTATATAATTTTCACGCATTTTATAATATATCACATGAGAAAAATAAACTTCTCATACCCTCTTCCATTCTAAGGTAAGTATATATGTATATTTTAAGCCACAATTATCACCAACAATGCAGAAAATTCCAAAAATAAAAATTTCTTGTGATTTTTCTAAAAGCATCTTTAAACTGCTCACTTTATCAGGTGTTTCAGACTGTTCTGCCTGGTTTCAGGAGCTGTAACCCCCACCCCATGGCTAGGCTGTGAAAGAGCCCAGGAGACTCATTTCATCTGAATCTATTCTGTCATGAGGACCTAAGCCACTAAGGAGACAAAGCTTATCTCCCTGGTGGGAGCACTGCTTCTGCTTCATCCATATCTGGCCCCCAATGCTTGGTCGGTTAGCCAATGACAGGTAAGATCCCTCAAGGGAGGGGTAACCCAAGCCAGGCACAACCACTTGGAAGGCCCTCATGGAAGGACTCAGGGGGCTGCAGCAAAGAGGGGGTGATGGACCCTCACCCCTCAGCTATTCTGACACAGCCTGAGTCCCCATTTCCCTCTGGGAAACGTCTCCCTTATCTCGTGCTTCCTGGCTCTAATCCGCTTAAGCCTGAAACTACAATAGAGGGTGGTGCAGCCCTGTGCTGGCCAGAGTGGTTCCCGGGTGATCATGCATAAGAAAGAATTCCTAAAGTCCTGTGAAACCTGCTCTGCTAAGAGTGCTCTCATTTAAATAAGAGGTCCGAGATAAGGATCCGAGGAGGAAATGAGAATGTCTCCCAAAGTTTTTTCAACCCCCTTACCTGATAGACACTGACTCAGATTTCTTTGAAATGTTATCCATTGTTTGATCCTTGCTGCCTGACATACCTGTATTCTTGTGTATTATGAACCTAATAAAAGCCATTGAGGGAGGGGCTCTGGGTCCTTCTCCTTTGAGAGATCGACCACCTGTCCTCCCCAAGCAGATCATTTCTTGGTAGTTTTATTCTCATCCGTGGTGGATGGGGGGCTCTGCGTGCAAAGTTCCCCCACAATCAGGAGTGAAAAAAAAAATCCAGGAAAGCTATTCAATATTCAATACCATAAAAACCCTTCTGTGACTAGTCCATGTACTTATTTTTTCTAAAATTTATTGTACCTTTGTTATATTAATTTCCTGTTCAACACTCTAAGGTTCTTATGCCATTTATTTTTTAAAAAAGACAAAGTTGCAAAGAAATGTGTTGTGTAAGTATAACCACTTCCAGTTTTAATTCTGATGCAAAGTTTTCCAGAGTGGTAATATTATTTAGAGAAAACAATGAGAGAGGCAGGAGGAAAGGAAGAAGGAAGAAAAGGAACAGATTGATAATACCTAGAATTTCTGATGGGAATGGGTGACGTCACCAATAAAAAGCTTAAACTTAATTTTGCAGAATCACATATCTTTAATAGAGATTAAAGGGGAAAAGCAAAATCTACCAACATTATTGCTTGCAAGGCTTAGGTTATCTCATGTAAGGACTCTAACTGCTTATTCTTAACACTGGTTGTCTGGAACAAAGGACAGGAAGACCCAAGTATGTGACTTATTAGTAGTATGACACAGAGTGGCTGTTCAGTTTCTGTCGTAATGCTTTTTAAAAAATCTTCAAAATTCTTAAGAGTATGTGTAAATACATGTGTATGTGTGGTTTATGTGCTCCTGTTTCAAATGGACTACTCCATGCCTAGAAGGGAAATGAGAGCAAATTCTGGCATAACTGAATCACGATAGAAAAAGAAGATCAAAAATATGACAATGAAAAGACAGCAAACTCACAGCTATTAAGAACCACACCTAAAACAAAAGCAAACTAAGCAAACAGCTAGAACAGGAACAGAACCGCAGAAATGGAGATCATATGGAGGGTTAGCAACAGGGGCGTGGGAGGAGGGCGGGGGAAGGTACAGAGAATGAGTAGCATAGATAGTGGGTAGAAAATAGACAGGGGCAGGGTAAGAATAGTATGGGAAATGTAGAAGCTAAAGAACTTATGACACAAGGACATGAACTAAAGGGGGGAATGTGGGTGGGAGAGGGTGTGCAGGGTTGGGGGAATGATGGGGGAGAAACGGGACAACTGTAATAGCATAATCAATAAAATATATTTAAAAAAAGAGAAAAAAAAGAATTAGAACTTGATATATTCACAAAGGTCCATTAATAAATGCACATCGTCAAAGCTTACAACCAGCCTTTTCAAAGATAAAAATGTTGTCAAGTGCAAGCTGTTGCAAGATATTTCTAGAGCTCTGAGAAATATTTACTTTGTCCTTAAATGTAGAGAAGGCAACATTATTATTCTTTTATCACCACCTTCACCCGTACTTTCCGAGAGAAGTGATCAGTATTTACTCTAGTCTTTATGCTTTGTTTTTTCCTAACAAGACCAAAGTAAGTTTTTTCACAAAAGTTTAAACAAAGTCAAAAGGTTAGAATTAGATTGAATCTACATAGATCACTAATGAATCAACAAGACCGCCACTCCAAAGTTACCTGCAAACCAGCAACCTTCAATTTTCATAGTGTTTTAACTGCTGAATTTGCCTTTGCCTCCAAGAAATAAGTCTTTCTCCTGGAGTGCTGATTATACCACAGTTAGCTAACCAACTTTGGCACTGTGTGTTTCTGTGTATTATGTGCATTTCTGTGTATTTAGTTTTTTATATTTTATAATGTTGATACCGAAAATGGAGTAAAGAAATCTTGAACCTTTTCCCAGCCATACATCTGATTCCTGAAGTCTTGAATACTAGAAACAAGCCTCTCCATAACAGCTATTGTTTATGATAGATCTCATAGTTGTACTTCAGGCACCTACTCACAAAGACCAGGCTTCCCTGCACTTCTCACCTCAGAAAATTCTTGACAATGGGAAATCATTAGTTCCTGAAGATCTATAAAAATGACCCAAGAGAAAGAGCAGAGCTCTGAAGGCAGATGACGGTGCAAATAACATCAAGTCCTGCCACTTACCAGTTCAGTGATATTGAGGAAGACATTTGACCTCTGTGAGTCTCAAATTCCTTATCTGTAAAATAAGAAAATAATAAAAGCTTCTTTTCCACAGTATTGTGAGGGTTTATGAAAAATTTAGGTGAAAAGGTCAAATACAGTGTCACATCAACCTCCGATATCTATTGTGCCCAAATCAGACCAAATAGTCTCTACTCTACCACCTATTCTATTTATAAGCAATAGGCCAATTATTAATTTATACTTCACATCAAGGGCCTTGACATTGGCCTCTGAGTGATGAGTGCAAGTTTCTAAACCAAAATGTCTCACCTAACAATTGGGGTAATGCAATATCTTAAATCTCAATTAACCTAATGACAAAATCCATGAATGAAACCAAAAATCCTATGATGGCCCCTCTCCTAATTGAAGGATAATAAATATAAATGTTTCTTTATTTAGAACAGGCTACTCAATTCTCAGAAGACTCCTTTAAGAGCAAGTCAAATTTCCTAACATTACCTTGTATTTTTAAAGTATGACTCCTCTGAATTCAGTCAGCCACTTACAGCTCTTTCCCCATATCAAAAACTGTATTTTCCCTCACAACCAAAGAACTACTCCCTGATAGTAAAGGGTACAGGTTGGGATAGAGTGATTGCCATCAGCCAAAATATCCCTTTCATGCTTACCCTTATACAAAAACACTTAGAAATAAAGAGTTAAGTGGTGTTATTCAACTATTCTTAATCCCTTCAATTTTCTCTGTTTCTAGTGCAAATTTCTTTAGTGTGGTGAGAAAACACTTTGAGGTCCTCAGGAACTTATGATGTTCTCTCTATCTTGACCACATATCTGTGTGAGAATGAATTTTCTTTAATTACTTCACCTAAAGAAACATGCCACATCAGATTGAATGCAGAAGCAGGTATGAGAATCCTGTCTTTTGGTAAGCCAGACATTACAGAATTTTCAAAATATCATCACTCCTTTTTCTAATATTTGGCTTTGAAATATAGATATTTTTAAATTAAACATATGTTATTTATACTAACAGGTAATAGGTTTATTATTATTTATAAATAAAAATAAATACTTAAAAATTTCTGGTTTACCCTCTAATTTGATATATATATAAACAAAAGCACCTTGGGGGTATTCAATTTAAGATTCTAAAGAGATCCTGAGTCTAAAAAGTAAGAAATCCCTAATTCAAACAATCTGATGCCTCGAAGTCAATCATTTTCATATCCCTGACTAAAACTCACACCTTATTCAGCTAATTATAATTATTATAGTAGCAACAACACATAGAAGGTGAGAAGTCTGTAGTTTTCAAATGCTTTTATATGCATTGTTTCATTAAAATCCTCTCTAGTCTGGATTACACAGTTACAATTTTTTATTATTTTGAAGACAAAAAAGAAGAAAATTTATATGAATTGGCTAAGTCACCAAGACTGCCAACTGGGTGGTAGCAGTGTTGAATGGAAGCCAAGACCCATTGATCTTTACATTATAAAACCTCTAATTCTCACCCAGAAGCCTAGAACCCACCCAGAAGAGAAATCACAAAAGTATTCACCATTTCACTCCCAAGGTTACTGTTAAGTTTATATCAATAAACTCAAATCCCTATAGAAAAACCTACCTTTCCAATTTTAGCATAAAGAATGTTTACTAAACTAACAAAACAAAACACACTTCTAGAAAAATTGAAATAACCCCAAGCTTTAACAACAAATCTCCATGGACTTTGAGATGAATTTTATGAACAAATACATTTATTTATATACGTGGAAAGTTTGTTAATCTCCTCCTCACTTGTTCCTCCATTTTGTATTTTAGCTCTAGGCATTACACGTTGGTAAGTGCTATGCACTTCTATTGTTTAAACTAGTTTTTAATCTTGATATTCATGACAAACTGTTACTTGGTTTTAGTATCCCACAGAGGTCTGAAAATCCTGAGTAATAATTCACAGAGTGACCTCATTTTCCACCTTTTGGTGGTTTAAATACCTAATTATATACGGTGACTTCTAGAGAAGATAGCTTTTCTATTTTTGAAAAAATTTAATTTATTTACCCATAACATGTTTTCCCTGAAGATCTATATTCCTGGGAGGTAAAGGTATAATATGATTTTGCTACTCCATAATGTAATAATAATTATAAATTGTGTACTTTGGGCATTATGTCAGCTTTTCCCAAAGAACTTTTACACTGTAAATGTTAATATTACTCCTTATTAAATATTTACATATTTCCTATATCTCATATATATAATGTTTTACAAATGTAAAATGGTTCACAAATATATTGATCACCATCTCATGGAATTGATGTTCAAAGAAATGTACTCTTTGCATGTTATCATTTTGAATTTTGATCTAGGTGTTAAAGATTGATTCTGGTGCTCCTTTTTCCTATATTGTTCCAAAACTAGACCTTTCGGGCATTGACATAAATTAAGTACAAGGAGGCTTTTTAATCCAGAGAGTTGTACCTCCCTAATGTATCTTTTATTTGTTTTTGGCTTCATTACCACTTTCTGACTTTTTAAAGTCTGGGTCCTCTCAAATACCATTTTTATCTTGTTTTTCATTGACTATCAAAAAATGGATAGAAATTTTGGTCATATCTTTAAAACTATATCAAAATAGTTAAGGTTAAAACAATTGAGAGAATAATTGAATCAATTGGAGTATGTTTAGAACATTTCATTGACTCTGTACTAGTACTCTTATTTTATTATATTATTTTCCCATTAAATGTCCAATTCAACAGCCAGTCCCTGTAGACCCTAATTCCAGAACATTTCCATAAGCCATCCACTTCCCTCAACTCCAATACCACAAGACTAGTAAGTTCCACCACCATCTCTGCCTATTGCAATAGTTTCCTTGATAAAAGTTGTAACCCTACAATAAATGTTCCACATAGTATCACTCACCATTTAAAATACTTTAACATTTTACAAACTCCTTAATCCGGTTTTAAATAATGCCCATTTAATTTTTTCCCTTTCCCATCATCTATTTTTCTAGCTGCATTGGACTTTCTATTCCTCCAAGCTAGTTTCTGCCATAGGATCTTTGTGTAGCTTCTTGGTCTGCATGACATGCCTCTTCATTGATGTCTGCATAACTGGTTTATTGTGCCATTCTGATTTCAGCCTAAATGATACCTTTTCCTGATCATGTAATGTAAGGTGGCTACATAATCTATTTTCATAGAAATTATCATGATTTATTATTAGTTCTTTTTTATTGTCCATCTCTTCCCACTAAAATAAAAGATCAATAAATGCTATCCTGTTTTTTATCTTCTAGACTATTGTCTAATATATCATGGACAATAAATATTTATACAATTAATGTTGATTGAATGACTAACAAACCAAATAACTAAAAATCAATTAGCTTGAATATGTTACAAGAGAACTTCTTAACAAATTTGCTCTAATCCTTAGCATTTTTTAGCATTTAGGCTTATGAAAGGTATCCTAATTTAGAATTTGTTAAGTTTTTGCTAGGGCAAAGTTTTGCTTTAAGGGGAAAAAGAAGATATTTTTACTATAGCATAATTTTGATTGTACTACAATTCTGAACAACTATCACAAAAACCTCATTGAATTGAGCAATATTAAATGTTTTATCTTATCACCACAGAAAATGTTCCATATACTCTCAAATTCAGGAGTGGGTCAGGGAGGAGTCCTCTTGTTACAAACAAGAGCTATTTTTAAATGAATCACTATGTCAAAATGTACCATAATAAATTATTATTTTAAGAACCACTTTGTCAAATTGAACACACTAATGAACAATTTTCTCTATATCACTATGTCAATGGTACTGGTAGATCCTAATATAAAATAATTTGAATCAAAATTTGAAACAAGCATCTTTTAACAATTTTTCAATATTGCTATTTTATGTTGAGTACCAGATGTCAGAAGAGTTGAAAACATGTTTATTTTGGTCTCTTGGCCCTTCAAGATTTTTCTGACTCAATACCATCCTCGCCTTGCATGGATATGTATTTAGCCCCATTGAGTGAAGAGGCTTTGAGGAGCAGTAATCTGCATAGTTCTAAAAGAAATGATTTGGCCACCTGCACTTTTGGGAAATGGTAAAAAAGCTATAGAAAGTTTTCTAAGGCAGGAAACATCAATACATAATATTTTGAAGATTTTGGATCTTTAAGGAATATAGAGACCCGCTAAGGTAAAAGTTTAAGCTTGATGATTTATAAATCTGGCCATGTTTAATGTGACTGCTATTTCAGAAGAAATGATATAATATACTTTTGCAATTCTCAGACAGCATGTTCAGATTAATTTGGATTCTCAATATTCCTTTATCTTTCGATTTACCTCCCCTAAGATTCTACCACATCCTGATTCTCTCTTTCATGGAAAGTCACCGGGCACATGAGCTATTAGAGGCCCTGGAAATTCCTTGTAAAGAAACTTAACTTTGACTTTACTCATTTCCTCAGGAACACTAAAGCTTTTCATTTTCTGTTTCTTGCTTTAAACCTGGAGAAACTGATATTGATCTCAGGAAGAAAAAGTAAGTTGATTAAGCCTGGATTAAGCCTAGGTTTACTCTGTTGTAGCAGGAATAAAATTAATGTCCAAAATTCAGTTGCAATTTTATATGCCAATAATAAACTAAAGAGAAATTAAGAAAACAATCCCATGCACAATTGCTTCAACAATAATAAAATACCTAGGAATAAATCTAACCAAGGATATAAAAGATCTGTACTTGGAAACTTGTAAGACACTGAAGAAAGAAATTGAAGAAGATACAAATAAGTGGAAGTACATACTGTGTTCATGGATAGGAAGAATCGACATCATTTAAATGTCCATAATACCTAAAACAATCTATAGATTCAATGTAATTCCTATTAAGATTCCAATTTCATGTTTTGCAGACCTAGAACAAATATTTTAAAAATTTATATGAGGCTTCCAATAAAGATGGTGATGTAAGCAGACATGACTCACCTCTTGGCACAACCACATCAAAATTACGACTAAAATATAGAACAACCATCACTCAGGAATGTTAGAAATTGACTTGAATGGAAGTCTGAAAACTATGGAATTAAAGAAACCACATCCATCCAGATTGGTAGTAGGGATGCAGATGTGGGAAAGGCTGTCCCCACACCCATGTGGATAACACTTCATGAGGGATATCTTGGTAATAAGAAGTCCTAGATCCACACCAGGTCCCCCTCCTCCAATCCAGGAATCTGGTGCAAGGAAGATAAATTCCCACAACTTCTGGCTGTGAAAACAAATGGGAACAAAGTTGGTGGAGGAGGCAGCTGGAGTCCTAAGCAGTTCTCTTGGGAGCCACACAGGGACTCACCTACTCACACCTACTCAGAGCCCCAGCACTGGTATGGTAGCTTGAAGAGCACCAGTGGTATACAGGGAGAGACTGAAATGTCTGGCCTTGGGGCTAGCACAGGCCATTGTCCTTTTGCTGAGCCCTCCCCACCTCCAGAGCCAGTAGGCTGATGGAATATCTAAGACTCTTTCAACTTGATTAAAATGTGTGACCCACCTTGTAGATCCACAGAGGCTCTACCCCACCCAACTTACAGGGCCCACCCAAGCTGCTTTTCTGTAAGAATGGCTGACCTTGGCTCTTAAATCTTATCAAACAAGCAACAACTGGCTTCAGCGATCCCTAGCAGCAGCCAGATGAGAGTCACAGCTTGGCTTCACATGAGAATCTCCAAGCCCAACATGTCTAGCAACCATCTCAGATTGCTTTAGAGCTCAGGCAGGGAGCTCCAGGCAAAACAGCTGTGGGGGCTGACCTTGTCCTGCACCAACCAGGAAGCCCCAGGGCCCACACACCTAGTGGACAGCTACAGACCACATCAGAGCACCACCACCCTACCACTGCACAGCTGATCCTCCACAGAGAGTGCAGGTTGGTGGTCAGTGGTCACAGCCATCCTTGCAGCTGACTTGCCTGGGTAAATCCCTCCCATTGACCTGCCACAGCAACCAAGGCTCAACTATAAGAGGAGAGTATACTCAGCCTACTAAAGGCACACCTCAAGTACCCAGCGTGGGTGATGGAGGAGGCTGTGCCACTGGACCATACAGGACACATATTATATTAGGCTTTGCTACCAAGACACATAGTCAAAGAAGCTCTACCTAGTACATAGAAACAAACACAGGAAGTATGTCAAAATGAGTAGACAAAGAAATGTGGCCCAAATGAAAGAATAGATAAAAACTCCAGAAAAAGATCTAGATGAAATTGAGATAAGCAAACTATCAGATGCAGAATTCAAAACACTGGTTATAAGGATGCTCAAGGAACTTAGTGAATTTCAGCAGGATAAAAGAGATCCAGTCAGAAATGAAGGTACACTGAAATCAAGAACAATTTACAGGGAAGCGATAGTAGAGTGGATGAAGCTGAGAATCAAATCAATGATTTGGGACATAAGGAAGAAAAAAAAAACAACACAATAAGGAGAAAAAAGAATCCAAAAAAATGAGGATAGTATAAACACCTTCTGGGACGACTTTAAGAGGTCCTACATTTGCCTCATAGGGGTGTCAGAAGAAGAAGAGAAAGAGCAAGAAATCAGAAATTTATCTGAAAAAATAGTGAAAGAAAACCTCCCTAATTTGGTGGAAAAAAAATAGACATACAAGTCCAGGAAGCACAGAGAGTCCCAATTATGATGTACATAAAGAGACCCACTCGAGGACACATCATTATCAAAAGACCAAAGGTAAAGATAAAGAGAGACTCTTAAAAGAAAGAGAAAGAAGTTAGTTGCCTGAAGGTTGCCTGATGGGAGGGGCGATGGAGAGAATGGGTGAAGAGGTGAGGGGATTAAGAAGTACAGATAGGTAGTCACAGAATAGCCATGGGGATGTAAAGTACAATATAGGAAATGGAGTAGTCAAAGAACTTATATGTGTGACCCAAGGACGGAATAATGGTGGGGGGATTGCCTGAAGGACTGAGGGGTGCTGACTGGAGAGGGGGACAAAGAAAAATCAGGACAACTGTAATAGCATACTCAATAAAATATAATTAGAACATTTATTTGAAACCACAAAAGGCCTCACATAGCAACAGCGATCCTGAGAAAGAAGAACAAAGTTGGAGGAATCATGCTACCTGATATGGAACTATACTATAAGAACATAGTAATCAAAACAGCATGGTACTGGCACAAAAACAGACATACAGATCAATGAAACAGAATAGGGAGCCCAGAAATAAACCCACACTTCTACAGTTAATTAATATTTGGAAGAAGAAGCAAACACATACAATGGGCTAAAGAGAATTTATTCAATAAGTGATGTTGGGAAAATTGAATAGATACATACAGAAAAATGAAATTAGACCACTTTCTATTACCACTCACAAGAATAAATTCAAAATAAATGAAAGACTTAAATATTAGACCCAAAGCCATAAAAATCCTCGAAGAAAACATAGGCAGCAAAAGCTTGGACATTGCTCATTGCAATATTTTATCACATATATCTCCCAAGGCAAGAGAAACAAAAGAAAAAAAAATAGGAGTACATCAAACTAAAGAACAAACTGGCAATGACCAGAGGGGAGGGGGGAAGGGACTGATGGGGGAAAGATGGGGAAGGGTCAAATCGAGGAACATGTATAAAGGATGCATGGACAAGGACAATGGGGGGCACAGATGATTGAATATAGGGGAGGAGGGTGGGCAGCGCAGGGGAGAATAATGTTGGAGAAAGGGGGACAACTGTAATTGAACAACAATAAAAATTTTTAAAAAATAAAATCACGATACCAACAGAGGGATATGGAGGGGACAAAAGTTTTTGCACAGCAAAGGAGACCATCAACAAAATGAAAAGACAACCCACATAATGGGAGAACATATTTGTCGAGGCATATAAAGGGTTATTATCGGAACTTTATAAAGAACGTACAAAACTCAACACCAAAAACACCAGATAATCCAATTTAGAAAACTGGACAAAGGACCCGAATAAACACTTCTCCAAAGAGAACACACAAATGGTGAAGAGACATATGAAAAGATGCCCAATGTCATGAATCACCAGAAAAATGGAAATTAAAACCACAATGAGATATCACCTCACACCTGTCAGAATGCCCATCATTAACAAATCAACAAACAAGTGTTGGAGAGTATGTGGAGAAAAGGGAACCCTAGTGCACTGTTGGCAAGAATGCAGACTGGTGCAACCACTGTGGAAAGCAGTTTGGAGATTCCTCAAAAAATTAAAAATGGACCTGCCTTTTGCCCCAGCAATCCCTCTTCTGGGATATATCCTAAGAAACCCAAAACACTAATTTGAAAGAACGTAAGTACTCCTATAGTCACTGCAGCATTATTTGCAATCACCAAGGTATAGAAGTGGTCCAAATATCCAACAGCAGATGAGTGGATAAAACAACTATGGGACATTTATACAACGGAATACTACTCAGCCATAAAAAGAAGAAAATTTTACCCTTTGTGATGGCATAGAAGGATGTGGAAAAATTTATGCTAAGTGAAATAAGCCAATCAGAGAAAGACAGATATAATATGATTTTATTCATATGTGGAATCTAATAAACAAATGAAGCAAAATAGAGACAGACTCATAGACAGCAGGCTGACAGCTCAGGAGGGGTGGGGTGTTAGGGTGTAGAGGGTTTGAACAAAAAAAAGACCTGATGGACATGGACAACAGTGTGATGAGAATAGCGGGGAGGAGGCTACAAGAGGACTCAATGGTAATGGAAAAATATAATAAAAAACTTTAAAAAATTACAAAAACCCAAGATATTTTTGAAATTACAATTTTTAAATTATTGTTAATTTTAACTAGTGATTTTCAGTTAGTACAAAGCTTTTCAGAACATTTCTACTTCTATAAATACTACTAATAATATTTTAATATGCTTATTATTAGGTAACTATAAAGATTTATATCTCTAGCATCATATTTAGAGAAAGATTTTTTCTCAATTTGCATCTATTCTATTTAGCTAAAGCTATTATAACTTTACCTCTCTAAATGTCAAAAAAAAAAAATTCAAGTTATGCTGACAATGCCCTTACAAGTCTAATTAACTAATTATATAAATTAAATATTTGTTATAAGTAAACTGCTATATTTGAGGCAAATGCTAATATTTTGATTGACTAATCAATACAAGTATGTGTAGTTGGGAAAAATAGTCTCCAAGTCTTACCAATTTTGTGATTTTTTTTCTTCAGTATTAACTTTGATTAACCCTCTTGGTCTAATGCAGGAGTTTGAAGATCTGAGTATAAAAGAATGATTGTGCTATAATACAATTTTGTACCTATTCTAATCAATTTGTATATATAAATATATTGTGATGTACAAGTCACTTTTTAAAAGTCATTACTTTATTATTAATAATAAATTACTTGAAAAAGAAAACCAGCTGATTTTAGTACAAAACTTTGTTAAAATTCTGACTGAGATTATTTGTTTAGCATTGTGAATCTCACAACATTTTTACCTGAGTTAGGAGGCAAAAATATCTCCCATTTATGAAGAGATTAAAAGTGTCTGAGATAATAAAGACAAGCATTTTGAGGCAACAGCTAATGCACTCCCCATCATTTGCTTTAGAAACAGGCTTATGATAATTCTTATTTTAATTTCATGTGTAACAAACTTTATATCACTAGTTCTCTAATTGTCCTTAGACAACATAAAATGGAATATTTTATGAATGCTTATGTTACAAATAGTTTACAAATATAATCTTTAGACCTACTGAGTGACCTCGGATAAACATTTTAAATTAATGCATTTATTACATTAATAAGTAAAATTTGAGTGATAAGCTCCAGTTATAGTAATTTAAGAAAATAATTACATATCAGTTGGTCCAAAAGGTGGTGTTCTCTCAAACAACAATCCAACAAACAAATTGGATAATGATGAAGATACATCTACAATAATTTATAATTGTTTGCTAGAAAATTAGTTGTTGAAAACCACAACACACTCAAAATATTCTGATGATTTATTGATAATCAAAAGCCCTCCACAAAGGTTGCAGAATCCCCAGTTATCCACAAATATACATGTACACTAGGAGCTTTACTTTGTTGCCAGACATTGCATGGTAGGGAGATTTCTTGCTCACATACTGAATTATGAAAAAGTTTACTAAATTAATAGTTTAGTTTAGCATAACAAATACTAGTATTCTTTAGCCACGCATTTAATAGGTATTAGTAAGAAGCTATTAGTCATATGTAAACCTAAAAATCTATGATAATGTACTAATTCTCCACAAAGAGAAAGCTACCTGCATTTTGTTTCAGGTTGTAGGACACTAAACTTAGTACAAATTTAGTACCAAATAATACAAGTCCTTTGGTCACTAGTTTGATAAATGGTTCTTGAAAACTCATCCAAGTTTTTAAACTGTCAATTTTCTTATCTGTCTTGTGATGATAATTTTAGGAGCTATATCTAGGAGCGAAGAATTTTGTACAACAAAACCACCGAGTTGATATGAAAATAAAAGTTGATGGGTAATTATCATAATAAATAATAAGCATACTTAGTTCATTTAATTGATTCGACATTTATTTCTTGATTACTTTTTATTTTTATTGGAATTGAACTCCTCGTATGTGGGGGAACTTTGCTTGCAGAGCCCCCCATCCACCACGGATGAGAATAAAACTACCAAGACATGATCTGCTTGGGGAGGAGAGGTGGCCAATCTTTCAAAGGAGAAGGACCAAGAGCCCCTTCCTCAATGGTTTTTATTAGGTTCGTAATACACAGGAATACAGGTAAAGCTCATCAATCAATGTCAGGTGGCAAGGATGAAACAACAGATAACATTTCAAAGAAATCTGAGGGCTTAATTGAGTCAGAGTCTGTCAGCTAAGGGGTTACAAAACTTTGGGAGACAAACTCATTTCCTCTTCGGACCCTTATCATTTAAATGAGAGCACTCTTAGCAAAGCAGGTTTCACAGGACTTTACAAATTCTTTCTTATGCCTGATCACCTGGGGAGCCTGCTCTAGCCAGCACTGGGCTGCACCTCCCTCCATCATAGTTTCAGGCTTAAGTGGATTAAGATCAGGAAGCCAGAGATAAGGAAAACTTCTCCCAGACAGATTGGGGACTCAGGCTATGTCAGTATAGCTGGGGGGCGAGGGTCCATCACCCCCTCTTTGCTGAAGTCCCCCGAGTCCTTCCTTGAGGGCCTTCCAAGTGGTCGTGCCTGGCTTAGGTGACCCCTCCCTTGAGGGAATCTTACCTGTCATTGGCTAACCGACCAAGCATTGGGAGGGCCAGTTATGGATGAAGCAGAAGCAGCACTCCTGCCAGGGAGATAAGCTTTGTCTCCTTAGTGGCTAACAGTCTGAAGGTCGCTCACTCAGCTTTAGCCATGGGGTGGGGGGTTACCACTCCTGAAACCAGTAAGAAGGTTCCCAACATCTGTATGCTTACTTTTCATTCATTCATCCAGTCGACATTATGTATTGGGCCCTTGACTACATGTCAAGTATTCTGCTTGTTGTAGAAAATATGTCAAAGATATAATCCTTCCATCATTTGGAATTACCAGTCTGTTTGGGAGAGATATTATAAAATAAATATAATCATAGTCATAAAATTACGACCATATTAAGTGTTATAAAATGCTGTCAGCTCCTTCATAAACACACTTACCATGAGAGTTAGAGGCAGTAAAACTTGGACTGAGATGTGAAAACTAAGTGAAAGTTTAGTCAGGAGATGGAGGTGGTATGGCATGGGAATAGGTAGAGAACCACTGGGCAAGTGAACAATAATAGTGTTGATATTCCTGAAAGGTCCACATTGAGTAAAACATGAAAATTTTTCCCTAAGATTCAATCAAATGATAGAATTAATTATTTGTGGGCAAACTGGATAGTTTTAAAGAATAATGTTTGACTTGTTTTAACTCCTCCGTTAACTAGCTTTGTCTTTTAGTATCTAAGCAGAATAGACACCTGTACATTTAGTAAATGAAGAGCACCATCAAGTTGAATGATGTCAAGATGAACTATTCCATTAAAAAAATCAACTAAGTCAGTCATCACAGGGAGTAACAAACATTTGTTACTATTGTATAACTACAAACTGATAGCTCAGGAAATACGAGTGAAGGACAAGAATTCTGTAGCTACAGCACAGAGTAAGTACTAAAGAACATGCATGGTCACTCAAATGGATGTTTTCTTACTTCAATGCCGTGCATTTATATTGACTCAACTATCTTTGTTTTATAAACTAGAAATTACTTTAAATATGATGTAATTTATATTTGTACTCTTTTTCGCCCATTCAGCATTGAAAACCTATTTTCTTTGTGCAATTTCCCCACCAAATGAAGCAAATTCTCACCTCAGATTAAAAAGTCAGATATAGAGTTTCCTGGCTTTGTGGTCAGCTAGGATGGGGTACGTGACTTAGGTTTCTCAAATCCATGGTCCTCGGATACAGCCCAGCATCATGCCCTGTGCTAGGGAGCACGCTGTAGCTGTGACCAGTTGGTGGTAGGAATAGGCTTCTTTAAGTGGGCCAATTCTGTCTATCCATCTGCCCCTGCCCAAGCAATTCTCTTCTCTAGACCTTCCAGTGGTAAATTATATAATTCCTTTCCTTTCTTTCCCTTTCATTTTCTTTCCCTTTCCCTTCCCTTTTCCCTTCTTTCCCACCCTCCTTCCTTTCTTTTTGTCTTCCTTTTCCTTCCTTGCTTCCTTCCATTTTCTGGTTTACTTGACATTTTTTCAGAGTCAGTTCTGCTGCCTGCTAAAACTCTAGAAGGGCTACACAGAAACAAAATTATTTTTCCCCTTAAATGTAGGCTACTTGGCTTCTCCTCAACACCAATGGGTCTTATTCTCTAATTATAGAGCCACAGAAATAGAACACAATATTCTGTAACATAGTAATTAATTTTGTGGTCTTTTTGAATGCTATACAGTATTCATTTAAAAATTATTTTGTTTACTTTTATAGCATTCTATCATAATTTAATTGTAATACACTTCAACTCAAAGTATCTTTGACACAACCTAGCTGATGTGGCTCAGTGGATTGAGTACCAGCCTGCAAATCAAACAGTCACTGGTTCAATTCCCAGTCAGGGCACATGCCTGGGTTATGGGCCAGGTCCCCAGTAAAGGGCACTCAACAAGCAACCACACATTGATGTTTCTCTCCCTCTCTTTCTCCCTCCCTTCCCCTTTCCCTAAAAATAAATAAATAAAATCTTTAAAAAATATATTTGACACATCTCTATAATTAATGCTACTTATAATAGCTCAAGACAAAATGTTTGAAACATCATATTTTCATTTATATAAACTTCATTTAATGGTTATTGCTGTAACCATCTTGTTAATGGGCAATTAAGATGATTATAATAATGAGAAACAATACCTGTAAAACAACAGATACCAATGATCAACAACATTCTTACTGACTTTTAATATTTCATTCACTTCACATAAATCCATAGCTTGACTTTTTTTTTATTAAAAACTTTTTTCCTATTAAAAGGTCAACATGATTAAATTTCAAAATAATATAAAGGCAAATTATGATTTCAACACTTATTTGTTTTTTTTTTCTTTTTTATCTTTGCTGTATTTTTTTGTCTTTTTTTAAATTTTTATTTTAATTGTTGATCTTATACAGTTTTCTGTCTTTTATTCTCACCCCAACCCCCCACCCCAACCCTCCCCACCTCCCTCCCATTTCCACCTCCCCATAGTTTTTGTCCATGTGTCCTTTATACTTATTCCTGTAAATCAACACTTATTTGTTACAGAAAATCATTTTAACATTTTGCAACTCTAGAGACTAATTTAAGCAGGACTGTGCACCATCTTCTAACTCTGCATTCAGTAATATCATAGGTACAGTTTGAAATTAGCCAGGATTGAAGGATTTACACCATGGGAGTGAGCAAGCCTATAACTCTATGCTTCCTACACAGACCCCTTCCCCCACCCCATTCTACCCTTCCTGGTTGGAGAGCAGGTTAAACAATTACTAAAATTCCATGGGAAGTACCTTACTTTTTATGAGATGAATGACTACACAGCATTTACATGGACCTGATAAGTAAATTACTTTGACTGTTTTTGGTTGGATATGATATTGTAAGTTATAGCAGGACAATGCTCTACTGCAAAAGTAGAAAAAGGCAGTTAAATGCCAGTCATCTCATTTTATTTTTTTACTTTCATTTTTTATTTTTTTATTATACTATTATTTTTATTTTGTTATTTTTTACTTTTACTTTGTAGACATTCTAACCTTTTTTTATCTTCCTCCAAAAAAGTGCATTAACTTGACTGGACTAAAATTGCAAATTCCTTTTTCCCCTCCAGTGGATAACAAACAATTGAACCTTCCTCACCTCAGCCTCTCCACTGCTGTCTTATGCAGGGCTCCTTACAGTCTCTATGCAGCACACTTAGTTCAGAAGTGAGCCAAGGGCAGAGGTAGAATTTATCAGGAGATTATTATTTCCCCTTCTGTGTCTCCTATCTTCCTGCGATTTCTCCTCACTTTCCAGTCTAGAAACTCTAAATTCTATTTTCTGAGTCCTCCAACTACTAAGATGTGGATTTCTGCTTTAGCAGCTCCATGCTGTATGGACCAGAGGCTGGCACAGGTTAAAACTAACATGCAAATCTTACTTAATATAGTTCCCAATTTTTATGGGTCAATTTTTCCAGGTTCTTTCTGGTTTCAGTCACTTTCCAAAGCCTTAAATACATATTTTATATTTCTCTAAAATTCTTAAGTTATTCTGATTTAAAAGTTAATTTCTTCTGATATTAACAGAATCAGAATTGTATCAACCATAAGAAAATAGTGATAAATTGACTATATTAAAATTAATATATTATTTTCAAAGAAAAGATATTAAGAATGTGATAAGGCAAGCCTTGATTGAGAGAAACAGTCTCTATTCCTATGTTCAAGAAAAACTTGTATCCAGAATACATAAAGAATTCTTATTCATTGATGAGGAAATTAAAAAAACAATAAAAATGGACAAAAGACTTAAACAAATACTTAATAAGGAGATGTCCAAGTGTCCAATACATATAAGAAACAGTTATCAATTTCATTCATTATCAGGCAAAGACAAATTAAAACCATGAAGAATTGCTAAAATTAAAGAGAAATAAAACAATGGTTGGGAGAACATGGAACAACCAGAACTCTCAGATATTGGTAATAAAGTCTTTGCAATATTTACTAAAGCTGAAGATCTTCATATCTGATAACCCAGTGGTTTCACTCCTAGGTTTATACCAATTAGCAACACGTACCTATCCTCATCAAAAGACATGTATTAGAATGCTCCCGTGAACATTATACTTAATATCCATTTGGAAAGGATTCAGTAACCATCAGTTTTATAATGTATAAATTATGGTATATCTTTTCATTACATACTATACAAAAATAATTATGAATTAACCAGCACTCCATACAGTGATATCTATTAATCTCACAATTATGTTAGGTAAAATAAATGAGGCACAAAAGAATATTTAATGTATTCTATAAAATATAAATTTATCAGTAAATACAAAAATTGAATAGCACTTTTAACAGCAAATAATAGGGGGTGGTATTTAATGAACAGAAGGAAGTGTAACAGTCTTTGATGGTTACTAATATCAAAAAGTCCTTAAAATATTTTGATTCCATATATATCAAATTTAAAAGCCTTATTAAAGAAAACTCTTTTAAGACAGAGGAAAGATTCAAATTAATCTTGCAGATAAACAAAATATTAAGTTTACCATATTTGAACAATCATCTCTGACTTGTATATCAATCAGATCCATTGATTTTTGTATATTTTATATACAAGCATATGTTTAGCAATTTTATAAGGGATATGGAATTTTTTTGCAATATTTTCATAACATCAAATTTTTGGCTATTTACCTAGTAAATAAATACCTGTTGTCCCAGACAAGAATTAAATTTTATAATGTTTGTTTTAATAAATATTAAATATTTATAATATTTTTAAATATAATATAATATTTAAAATACAATATAATATTTTTAATATTTTATTAAAAATAATAAAACTAAAATTATAAAGAGTGATCAGTGTCTTAAAGTTTAGAGTATTTCCTTGTTCCTTTTTTTTAATGGCTGGCATATCTGTATTAGAATTCTCATTTTTCAAGTCTTCAAAAATGGAATATCTTTCAAGCATTAGGAGATGCCTTTCAAAACAACGTACCCTTCTATTATTTGCCACTTTACAAGTCCACCTCCCTTTCCCCTCCCTAAAAGGGCTCCAAACCCTTCAGGCCTTGAATCATGTCACTATCATTCCAGCTAAACGGAACTGGAGAGCACTCCCCTGGGTTCCTATTAACACCTGCTACTTAATCAGCCAGAGGGGCTGTTGGTGACTGATGGCATACAGTTCCATCCAGCCCTCCTCCCTCCTTCCCCAGAGGCCATACCACCATTGCAGCCATCCCAGCCTGGGGAGTGAGAGTAACAGAGATGGGGCAACTGAAATACATGCAATTGTTCAAAGCTGGAATTTGTTAGTAGTAAATTCCCAGTTATAAATTTGCAAACCAAGAACATGCAGCTGTGGAATGTATTAACAGCAAATCTGTAATTTTTCAGCTTTCAGATTTATAAATATTTTAGGTATTGTACAAATACAGCAGCAATAGTAATAGAGACCTCCCTGGATAGAAGGTTGCACAGATAAGATGTATGCAGTAAGCATAGGGGGCCTTACATTTTGAACGAGGAATAAGTTTAGCTGTGCAGCCATCTCTAATTTAGACTGTTTTCTTAATCTGCTGCCAGGGGACCATGCTGGGTGATTCACAGTAATGAACTCCACCTGGATGCTCTGTAAATCTGAAAAGGAGAACTAACTGCAGCTAGTAACTGTTGTTACCACATATCTGGTTGAGTGAGCTCTAATTTGATCATTAGGTAACCATCCCACCAAGGAACCATGAGATGCTTAGAGACTGCCATTCTATTCTGGTACAAGAAAGACTGCTTATTTAAATAAGATTATTATGAAATAAAATGACCTATACTGAGGAAAAAATAGAATTGTTTTATAGAACAATACAAATAAACTAATACTAAATATTTAATCTTGAGCCAGTGGATCATGGTGTTAGTTTAATGGAATCAGTATTTTTATAAAAGGAAAAGAGGTAATATAAATTTTCGTAACAGATAACAATTACTTACTAAAATTGGTTTAATACCATTATACAATCAATAGCAGATAACTGGTCAATGGCAGCTGTTATACTGGGAGTATCTGGCCTTATAAAAATACTACACTAAGTTATATATTATAATTATTGCATAATAAAAGTCAATAAATAGCTTTTTTATAGATGTAGAATGTATATGTCACTGTTATGTAACAAAAGTAATAAAAAGCTATTTATATCCCAGAAAGCACAAGTTGAGTTGTATGACTTGAATTTACTTCTTCATTTCCATCTACAATTCTGGTTACTGTCTCAATGAAGTAATTTGAGGACAAGGGTATGGCCACCGCTGCTTCTGCTGCTTTATCAGCACTGCTGGGGATCAAAGTGGAAGAAGACCCTATTACAAAGTATCTTGCTGCACCCTCTTATTGAAATTAATTTTCCATCCATTGCTTACAAATTCTTGTTCACTTTAATGGATATTTAGGATAATATTTTTGCCCATTCACTATTCTTTTAACAATAGAACAAATGTAAAATGCATGTTTCTCTAGAAAACCGTACCTCCTTATCTGTAGTCCTTGTAGTCTGAGTGATCAATTGGGTCCTACATCAGATCTACCAAACAACTTGTAAGCTAAATGAGTCAATATGGAATTCATTCATTCATTCACCCATCCATCCATGCATTCATTCATTTTTGCTTAGAAAATTCTTAGTTAAATTTTAGTTCAATCTTGATCATTTGTGGACTTACCGTTGGATAAATCCTGTCCATTTGTACTGGATACAAGGTTTTAATATTCAAGTCTGTTAGTTTTTACATGTACATATACAGGTTCCCTGAAAGACATACAGAGAAAATTATGATACCTATGGTTATCTCTTTAATGAGCCAGATTTAATATATGTAATAATTTCTGAAAATTATGAATATCTGTATACTTATAAAAAACAATGATACATTTACACAATGGAATTCTACTCAGCAGAGAGAAAGAAGGAGCTCCCACCCTTTGTGACAGAATGGATGGAACTGGAGAGCATTATGCTAAGTAAAATAAGCCAGGCAGTGAAAGACAAATACCATATGATCTCACCTTTAACTGGAACATAATCAACAAAAGAAAAAAGCAAGCAAAATATAATCAGGGACACTGAAAGTAAGAACAATCTCATAGTAACCAGATGGGAGATGGGAGGGGATAAGAGAGGAAGGATTTTCAGGAACTACTATAAAGGACACATGGACAAAAACAAGGGGGAGGATGAAAACAAGGGAGGGAGGGAGATTTAGCTGGGGTAGGGGGTAGCAGTGGCGGGGGAAATGCAGACAAATAATTGAACAACAATGAAAAAGAAAAATGTAATTTCCCATAATCAACCTTGAAAAGAAAATTTAGTTTGAATACTTCTCATTAAACACAAATACAAAGCTATCAATTTACCAAAAAGTATCAGGAGTAAGACCTTACATAGTGGAATTTTAGCTAAACTTTACTTTTTGTCAAAAATATCAATAATATGATAACATTGCTTTAACATTTACTTGAATATTAATTAGGTGGAAAATCTTTTCATATAGTTGTGGTCCATGCCAATTGACAATTTTATTTTTATAGATATTATTTGTAATCTGTATGTGCTATTTAAATATTCCAGTCTGTTACATGCTTTTATTTTTTTATTTTTATTTTTCACTTCACTTCCTTTTTTTATAGTAGTTCAATTACAGTTGTCTCCATTTCCCCACCACCACTCTCCCCTGCCCCACTGACCCCCCACCTCCCACCCTCAATCCTATCCCCCTTCGGTTTGTCCATGGGTCCTTTATACATGTTCCTGGACCACTTTCCCCCTTCTTTCCCCTGTTATCCCTCTACCCTCCCCTCTGGTTACTGTCAGTTCTTTATTTCAATGTCTCTGGTTATTTTTTCTCTTGGTGGTTTGTTTTGTTGATTAGGTTCCAATTATAGGTGAGATCATATGGTATTTGTCTTTCACCACCTGGCTTATTTCACTTAGGATACTGCTCTCCAGTTCCATCCAAGGTATAGCAAAGGGTAGGAGCTCCTTCTTCCTTTCCACTGTGTAGTATTCCATTGTGTAAATGTACCACAATTTTTGGATCTGCTCATTTACTGATGGGAATTTAGGTTGCTTCCAGCACTTGGCTATTGTAAATTGTACTGCTATGAACTTTGGGGTGCATAGGTTCTTTTAGATTGGTGTCTCAGTGTTTTTAGGATGGATATAGAACCAGCAGGGGAATTGCCAGGTCAAAAGGCAGTTCCATTTTTAGTTTTCTGAGGAAATTCCATACTGTTTTCCACAGTGGCTGCACCAGTCTGCATTCTTACCAACAGTGCACTAGGGTTCCCTTTTCTCCACATACTCTCCAACACTTGTTTGTTGATTTGTTAATGATGGGCATTCTGACAGGTGTGAGGTGATATCTCATTGTGGTTTTAATTTGCATCTGTCTGAGGGTTAGTGATACTGAGCATCTTTTCATATGTCTCTGGGCCCTCTGTATGTCCTCCTTAAAGAAGTGTCTGTTCAAGTTTTTTGTTAATTTTTTAACTTTTTTTTGTCTTCCTGGAATGGAGTCGTGTAAGTTCTTTACATATTTTGGAGACCAAACCTTGTCCGAGGTATCATTGGCAAATGTGTTTTCCCATATAGTTGGTTCTCTTTTCATTTTAATGCTGTTTTCTTTAGCCATGCAGAAGCTTTTTAACTTGATGAGGTCTCATTTGTTTATTCTTTCTTTCATGTCTTTTGCTTTAGGAGATATGTCAATGAAGATTTTGCTGTGTGGTATGTCTGGGATTTTCCTGCTGATGTTTTCCTCCAGGACTTTTATGGTGTCACAATTTATGCTTAAGTCTTTCATCCACCTTGAATTTATTTTTGTGTATGGTATAAGTTGGTGATCGAATTTCTTTTTTTTTTTTTTTTTTTGCATGTAGCTGTCCAGATCTCTCAACACCATTTGTTGAAGAAGCTTTTTTTTTATTCCATTTTATGCTTCTTCCCACTTTGTCAAATACTAATTGACCATAGAGACTGGGGGTCATTTCTGGGCTCTCTCTTCTGTTACATTAGTATATGTGTCTGTTCTCATATCAGTACCAGGCTGTTTTGATTACAGTGGCCTTGTAATACAGTTTGATATAAGGTACTGTGATCCTTCCTCCTTTGTTCTTCTTTCTCAAAATTGCTGCAGCTATTCAGGGTCGTTTATGGTTCCATATGAATTTTTGAAATGTTTGTTCTATGTCTGTGAAATATGTCATTGGTACTTTAATAGGTATTGCATTGAATCTATAAATTGCTTTGGGTAGTATGGTTATTTTGATTATGTTAATTCTTCCAATCCATGAGTATGGTACATGTGTCCATGTGTTTGTGTCTTCCTTAATTTCTTTCTTCAGCATTGTGCCATTTTCTGAGACAGGTCTTTAACATTCTTGGTTAGGTTTATTCCTAGGTACTATGTTTTTCTGGTTGCTACATCAAATGGGATTTTTTTCCTGATTTCCGTTTTTGATATTTCATTGTTGATGTACAAAAATGCCTTTGATTTCTGAATATTTACTTTGTATCCCACTATTTTGACAAATTTATTTATTAGATTGAGTAGTTTTTGGTGGGGTCTATAGGATTTTCTATGTACACTATCATGTCATTTGCAAACAATGACAGTTTTGCTTCCTCCTTTCCATTTTGGATGCCTCTTATTTCTTTTTCTTATCTGATTGCTATGGTTAGAACTTCCAATACTATGCTGAATAGTAGTGGTGAAAGTGGGCATCCTTGTCTTGTTCCTGATCTTAGTGGGAAAAGTTTTAGTTTTTGCCCAATGAGTACTAAGTTGGCTGTAGGTGTCTCATGTATAGCCTTTATTATGTTGAGGAATGTTCCTTCTATTCCCACTTTGCTCAGTGTTTTTACCATAAAAGGGTGTTATACCTTATCAAATGCTTTTCCCACATCTATTGATATAATCATATCTTTTGTTTTGATTATGTAATGTATTATGTTTATTGATTTGCGAATATTGTACCATCCTTGCATCCCTGGGATGAATCTGGCTTGATCTTTGTGTGTCATCTTTTTAACATATTGCTAGGCGCAATTTGCCAATAATTTGTTGAGGATTTTAGTGTTTATGTTCATCAGTGATATTGGCCTGAAGTTTACTTACTTTGTTATGTCTTTATCTGGTTTTGGGATTAAGATGATGCTGGCTTCATAAAGAGTTTAGGAGTCTTCCACCTTCTTGAGTTTTTTTGAATAGTCTGTGAAGGATAGGGGTTAGCTCTTCTTTAAATACTTTGTAAAATTCTCCTGTGAAACTATTCTGTCCAGGGCTTTTGTGTGTTTGGAAGTTTTTGATTACTGCTTCAATTTCATCAGCTGTTATTGGTCTGTTCAGACTTTCTGCTTCTTCTTCATTGAGCTTTGGAAGATTATATTTTTCTAGAAATTTGTCCATTTCACCTAGGTTTTCAAATTTCTTGGCATACAGTTCTTTCTAGTAATTTCTTACAATCCTTTGTATTTCTGTGGTATCAGCTGTAATCTCTCCTCTTTCATTTCTGATTGTGTTTATTTGGCTCCTCTCTCTTGTTTTCTTGATGAGCCTGCCTAAACGCTTGTCAATTTTGCTTATCTTTTCAAAGAACCATCTCTTGAATTCATTGATCCTTAGAAATGTGCTTTTAGTCTCTATGTCATTTAATTCTGCTCTGATCTTGGTTATTTCCTTCATTTTACTTGTTCTGGGCTGTCTTTGTTATTGTTCTTCCAGTTCTTTTAGGTGTAACGTTAGGTTGTTTATCTAAAATATTTCTATCTTTTTTGGTAGGCCTGTATTGCTATGAACTTCCCTCTCAGAACTGCCTTTGCTGTGTCTCATAAATTTTGGGCTGTTCTAAGTTCATTTTTATTTGTTTCCAGAAAGTTTTTGATATCTTCCTTAATTTCATTCTTGACCCATTCATTGTTTAATAGCATGCTGTTCAATATCCATGAGTTTGAGTGTTTTTGGATTTTTTCTTTGAGGTTGGTTTCTATTTTCAGTCCCTCATGGTCAGAGAAAATGCTTGATAAAATTTCAGTTTTCCTGAATTTGTTGAGGCTTGTCTTGTGTCCTATCATGTGGTCTATCTCTGAAAATGTTCCATGTGCATTTGAAAAGAATGTGTATTTTGCTTCTTTGGGATGAAAGGCTCTATATACACCAGTTATGTGCATTTAATCTAGGGCATTGTTCAATGCCACAATATCTTTGTTGATATTTTGTTTGTAGGATCTACCCATTTTTGACAGTGGAGTGTTAAAATCCCCTACTATAATTGTGTTGCTGTTGATATCTTTCTTGAAGTCCTCCTAGATTTTCTTTATGTGTTTGGGTGCTCCTATGTTGGGTGCATATATATTTACAATGTTCATGTGTTCTTAATGGATTCTTCCGTTGAGTATTATGAAGTGACCTTCTGGGTCTCTTTTTATGGTTCTTTTTCTGAAGTCTATTTGTCCGATATGAGTATTGCTACCCTGGCTTTCTTCCCTGTCCATTTGCTTGGAATATTTGTTCCAGCCCTTCACTTTCAGTCTGTGTAGGTTTTTTTTTCTGAAGTGGGTCACTTGTAGGCAGCATATTTGTGGGTCATGATTTCTTATCCATTCAGCTATTCTATGTCTTTTGATTGAAGAATTTAATCTATTTACATTTAAGGTTATTATTGATAGGTACTTATTCATTGCCATTTTTGTACCTGTGTTCCTCTCTCTCTCTCACTGTTTTTCTTCCTGTTCTTAAAGCAGACTCCTTAACATCTCTTGCAGAACTGATTTGGAGGAGGTATATTCTTTGAGGCTTCATTTGTCTGGGAAGCTCCTTATTTGGCCTTCCATTTTAATTGAGAGCATTGCTGGCTAAAGCAGTCTTGGTTGCAGGCCCTTGGTTTTCATTACTTGGACTATTTCTTGCCATTCTCTTCTGGCTTGAAGTGTTTCCATTGAGAAGTCAGCTGCTAACCTTATCGGGGCTTCCTTGTATGTTACTTCCTGTTTCTCCCTTACTGCCTTTAAGATTCTCTCTCTGTCTTGGAATTTTGCCATTTTAATGATGATGTGTCTTGAAGTGGTCCTCTTGATTGGGACTCTGTGTTTCCTGGATTTGTGTGACTTTTTATCTCATCAAATTAGAAAAATTTTCTATCATTACTTTTTCAAACAGGTTTTTTATCCCTTGCTCTTCTTCTCCTTCTGGTATCCGTTTTACACAGATATTATTATGTTTCATATTGTCCTGCATTTCCCTTAATGCTTATTCATTCTTTCTGAGTCACTTTTCCTTTTCTTGCTCTTTCTGGGTGTTTCTTTCCACCTTGTCCTCCAGCTCACTGATCTGATTCTCTGCTTCATTGATCATGCTTTTGATAGCTTCTGCTGTGTTCCTCAGTTCAGAAACTGTATTCTTCATTTCCTCTTGGCCCTTGTTGATAGTTTCTATTTCCCTTTTCATGTTGATATACTTTGCAGTGAGTTCATTGTAATTTCCCTGTAGTTTTTGGTAATTATCTGTAAGCTCGTTGAGCTTCCTTATAACCATTGCTTTGAACTCAGTATCTGATAGTTGACCTGCCTCTATTTCATTTAACATTCTTTCTGAGGCTTCCTCCTTTCCTTTCGTTTGGGGATAGTTTCTTTGTGTTTCCATTGTTTGTGAGACTCATTTGGTTATCCCCCGCTTCTTTAATTGATCTGTTCTGACTCCCTGGTTTTATGGTGTAAACCTATATGGTAGAAGACCTGTGAGATTCAGTGATGCAGCCTCGTTGGTCTCCTGAGCTTGCTGGTCTTGGGCTGTCATTTATGTTGGCTCTCTGTATGTATTTGGGTTTTGATTGTTGTTGGGTCCTTCTTTGGTGGGTCTTTCCCTCCAGCTGGGCAACTGAGGGTCCCTCTGTACAGCATGTCTGTTGTGCAGGTGTGGACAGGTTTTTTAAGCTGTTTCTTCTGTCTGTATGTGGTTTTGAGGCTTCTGTCTTGCTCTGTTCAGTTATTTATTGTGGGTAATTTCTCCACCTTTTAGTTGTATTTCCAGATCGGTCCTGGATTGAGTTTATTGTGCCTTCCACTCCCTCCTTTACCTTCTTTCATTGTTATCTGTTGGTGGTTCCTTTGTTGGTCAGTTTCCTCTTTCAGCAGATATACTGGTGTCCACAGCTTCCACCTACTCTTAATCAGATGGTCATGGTATAATTTCCAGGAATGCAGTGATAGGCAAATGAACAGTCTTCTGATCTGAATCAAGGCATTTGCCACTCAAATTCTTGTGAGTTGTTTTCCTGCTTCCCCCTGCAGGGAAGACTGGAAGATGTTAATGGTTTCCATCCCCAGTGCTCTCCCTGGATGGACCCATTTGAAGACTCAGACATCCTCTTGTTACCTCTTTTCTTGGAGGGGATGCTTAGCTTGCATGTCTAGGGGTTAGCGTTGGGTTGGCCACTGTGTTTCTGGGACCAGCAGGCTAGCCATGCATAGTCTTGAAGACTCTTAGACTTAGACAAGGATTCAGTGGTGCACCCCCTAGTGCCTCCATCTAATGCTGCCACACTTTTCTTAGGAAATTTTCCATTACCTCCTGTTTCCAAATTTGTTTGTGTGAATTACTCAAAATAGTTTCTTCCAAGTTTCAAGTAATTTTCTGAGGTTTCATGGTTATTTTATCCTCATTTAATATTTCATATATTTGTGATTCTTTCTCCTTTTTCTTGATTTCTTCCTTTAAGATTTGTCTATTTTAGTGATTTTAAATTATTTCAATTAACAATTTGGTTCTGGTGTTTTTCTCTCATCAAATATATTCATGGCTGTGTTTTTATTATTTTTTAGCTTATGTTGACTTTTGACATTTTGTTTCTTGTATAACTATTTTTGATTTATGCATCAAATATTTCATCATTCATTTGCTATAAATATTTAATGATACTAGCTTTCTTTTTTGTTTTGTTTAAATATTTTTATTGTTGTTCAATTACAGTTGTCCCCAGTTTCCTCCAGTTACTTTCCCCTGCCCTACCCACCCTCCACCTTCCACTTTCAATCATCCTCCACCCCTTGTTGTCTTTGTCCATGGGTCCTTTATACATGTTCCTTGACTTAACCCTTACCCTTCTTTCCCTCACTATCCCCCTGCCCCCTCCCCTTTGTTCATTGTCAGTTTGTTCTTTATTTCCATGTCTCTGGTTCTATTTTGCTCACTTATTTGTTTTGTTGGTTAGGTTCCACTTATTGGTGAGATCCTATGGTATTTGTCTTTCACCACCTAGCTTATTTCTTTTAGCATAATACTCTCCAGTTCCATCCAGCATGGATATTAGCTTTATATTGCCTCTGCTTTATTGTACTATGTGGATACTGATATGTAGGTTTTCATTGTCATCATTTTTAGAACTTCCTCAATTTCAATTTTTATTCATCTTTGATACAAGGTTTGTTTAATAAATGGTTTTAAAAGTTGTCTAGGGAAAGTGTTTTTGCTTCTTTTCTGATTTTAGTATTAATTTCTAATTTTCTTATTATTTGATCACCTTTTTAGTATTATTTCTACTTTCTAAGGTATTCATTCTGGTAATTTTCCAAATTGGAGAAATAAATAATAAAACATATGCTTACTTTTCATATCTTCATCTTTGTTACTACATTAGTAGCCCTCCATAATGGGATACACAAATGTGAAGTTGGAATATTGTACATTGCTTTAGTTTTTTTTTTTTTTAATAATTTATTATTTATTTATCTTTTAGAGGGGAAGGATAGGAGAGAAGGAGAGGGAGAGAAATATCAATGTACGGTTGCCTCTCGTGTGTCCCCTGCCGGGAACTGGCCTGCAACCCAGGCATGTGCCCTGACTGGGAATCGAACCGCGATCCTCTGGTTTGCAGGCCCGAGCTCAATCCACTGAGCTACACCAGCCAGGGCTGCTTTAGTTTTTGTACTTAAATATTTGGAAATAATGTGTGTTCATCAATGGAGGAGTTACAACTACAATATAATGTAGCTATGCCTTGGAATATTATGCAATTATTAAGGAGTGTGATATAAATATATAAATAACTGACAAGGTCCCCAAGTCACTTTGAGCAAAAATCTTAAGAAAATATGTACGCTAAATTTTATTAAATTTTAAAAAGCATAAAACATTCATTTACTATACTAAATTTTTAAACAATTTTAGCAGCAGGATTACTTTTTTCAAATAAAATTGTATGAGAACCCAGTATATAAAAATAGATAAAAGCTTAGCCATATTCTAATAACAGGATGGCAATAACCTATAACTCCACCCATGCCAATATCCACCTCTTGTACCCTGGAAAAAAGCTTATTATAAAACTAGAAGATGAAATTAGTTCTGTTAAAAAAAAAAAGAAATCAAAGCAAGACAAGAAAAACAAATAAAAAATAGTAAATGTATTTATAAAATTTTTTGTGTGTAAGCCAAAAACTGAAAAAATGCAAATAACATGTTGTGTTTTTCCATTTTTTCATGCCCCAAAAGGTTACAGGAAGAGAGTGTACTTATTGCTTAAGACAATAAGAATTTATATTAAAAAATACAGCCCTGGCTGGTGTAGCTCAGTGGATTGAGCGCAGGCCTGCGAACCGAAGGATCGCGGTTCGATTCCCAGTCAGGGCACATGCCTGGGTTGCCAGGCCAGTTCCCGGCAGGGGACATACAAGAGGCAACCGCACATTGATGTTTCTCTCCCTCTCTCCTTCCCTTCCCCTCTAAAGATAAATAAATAAAAAATCTAAAAGGAAAAAAAAAAAGTACTTAAAAAAATCTTTAAAAAATACAACATGTGAGCAGGAGAAAATGTAAGTAGTATATTTATAAATATGTATGTAAATGCATATAACAGAGATTGGGATTTTGTGTACGATATAGTTTGTAGGAATGGCATGGATGAGTGAGTGGGACGGTTAAAGGGAACAACTCTCCCTTATGGTCTAGAACCCTCCCTCACAACCTGTGGGTTGGCCATCCTTTCTCAGAGGACACACCTTCAAACACAAGGAGCACAGTATTCTTCAAAAGATAAAGAGCACAGAAAGATTGGTAAATTGTAGGTATAACCTCACACAGACTGTTAGTAAAAGATCTTTATTTCTGGTATCTTTTAGAGAATGCACTTATCTGATTCTTTATAGTACAAAGCCAAATGTTTGCTCTCAGGAATTAATTTCAGCAGTCCAAGTTATTGTGAAAGGTATGTTTTGTATAGAATTTCTCCTGTTGAAATAATACCTTCGAATAGCTCATTATAACAGTTGACATAGTTAATTTCTCTAGCTTTTAAAAATGCTTTGATGTATATTTATAATTTTTAATTACTGTGTATGATTTACTAATTAAAAGAATAATACAAATACCTCACTAATAAGGTTTTAGAAAACTTTAAAAAGCAGAGTCAGCATTAAAAATATAAAAAACAATATAGCAATCATGGTTTTCTAGTTGTCCAGAAGAATTGTGATATTTTCTTTTAAACTCTAGGAATAAAAATTTAATCAGAAGTTAGTGAGAGGTCAGATCCAACACACACACATGCACATACACACAGTCTGACTGAAACATCAAAGCAGTCCCGATTACCTTTTATGTTTTTTTTAAATTTATTATACAATTTAAAAAATCTAGAAATCACTAATAAAGGGCACTTAGTCCTATGGAAGAAGACATTAAAAGATATTTGCCATCAGAGATTACCTACCAGCACTATAAATCACATGTCATTTAGTGATGTATTCATAACTACTTAGCTGGCATGACAAAATCAGATGTGATTACATGATTTATGAGGTATAGAGGAAGAACCCCTCAAGGGGAATATTCACAGAGACCAAAATATTTGAACATAGAAAGAGTGTTTTACTTTTCTTAATATCAATTCAGATTTACATGAGAGGGGAAAATCTAGTAGGTAATTTAAGCATAATTTTATGGAATTACATATAAAAGATAAAAATAGAATGATTCTATCAGGAATCAATGATAAATAAGAATAAAAATGCTTGCTGTATAAAGATAGGGTATAAACCCTTTGTTTCTCAAGAAATAAAAAAATATAATCAACAGAGAGAAAAATCCCATTTTAATAAATAAAACATTGGCTTGTAGTCCTGGTTTAAATTCAACCTTCATAATTTATTAATATTTTTAATATTTCTACTACTATTTAACTTCTTTGTGTCTCAACTTATTTATTTGTAAAATAGAGATAAAATGCCTATTTCATAAGGATGTTCTAAAAATTAAATAAGTTATCAAACAAAATCACTTAGAACCATGCTTGCCACACAGAGCCACTAGTTTTAAATTGATAATTCTCATGGCTATTATTAAATAACAGAGAATAACAAAAATACACATTTTTTTCTATTGAAATGGCCTCAGTTTTACCACGACTTCTATTTGAAAGAGTATGTGGAAGTAAGAATAAAAGTGGGTTTTCTAAATGAGGATCATGACTACCAGTAGCACTGAAATTCATGAAACTAGGTAGTGGCATACAGAACTAATAATTTTCTTCAATGAACTTTACTCTTTCCTTTAGACTTGGTAAAGACATAGTGAAATTAATGCAATAAAAACTTTTCCAACAGCTCCTTATGTAGAAAACTCTTTCATAGAGATAAAAGCCTTAACATGATCAAGAAAAGCAGGAACAGGCTGATTTTACAATTTATCCATTTTTCTCAGGTGTAGTAAAAACAATGGCTAATAGTTGAGCACTGGAAATATCAGGAGGGCTACTCTGTAAAGTACATGATTGCCTAGCCACTGTGTTGTGTACCTGAAACTAATGCAAAATAAAATTGAATGTAAAAAATTTGCTAATATTTATTAAAGTCTATGTGGATCACTATTGAAAAACTTTGGTAAATTAAGTTAATAATTAAAAACTTAAAAAATTATTATTCTCATTTGTGGTGATGGAGATAAATGTTACATAGCTCCTGACTTCACATTCTGCCACAGATAGGGGTGGATACATTTAAAAATAAACAAGCAAACAAATAAATATATATAAGCAAAAAAGTAAATGCACAAGATTCAGGGTGGGGCACAACTATGGATTAATCAAGTCTACATAGAGTCTTGTGGTGTTTCTTTTTTATCTTTGAAGCTTTTCCAATATTTCCATTCTGTATTTAAGATGTACTGTTAGACATCCACACAGAATGTATTTTAAGGTTCCAAGATAGAACAGAACACAAGATGAGACCCCACAAACCATCCTCTTTATTACAGGGAACCAATTAGGGCCAAAGGAGGAACATGGGCATTGCTGTTTTCTTTTAGATGCCTTTAATTTCAATTAATCACTTCTACATTGTTGACAAAAATTCTAAAGTGCCTTTCCACCCCTTCTATCACAACTTGTATGCATCCCTTTTCTTTCCTAATATTTGTTAATCAAGAATATTTGCTGAGACAACCACACTATGCCATTCCCAATCTTGGGGATGTTACATATTGGGACAAGTCTGAGCTCTGGGACTAAAGATAAGAAGAAATTAAGGTAAATAGAGGAAATTTCTGTTCAATATTAAAATATAGTGAACACATTAATTTTCTGTATCTTTACTGAATATTATTTTTATGCTTCCTTCAATTCTATATTAATTGGTACAAACTGACAGTCTCCTAATACAGCATAAATTGAAGAATAGATGACTATTGCTTTTTCAAATAATGTTTGCTGATAGTATTTATAGAAGAGTCCAGATAATGCTTCAAGAGCAAAGCCGCAGTGTAATGCCAGCCTGGTGTCAATAAAGGCACTCCAGGAATGCTAATATAAAGGAATCCGTGATATCTTTCTTCATAAAGTTCTTGAAAAAGAGCCCAAACTAATATTTTCTAATGTATAACAACTAATATTGATGGCAAAAATTTGGGATTTTGTTACCATAAAGAACATAGTACTACATTTTCTTGAATTAGAATAACTTTATTTCATTTAAATATTTACTGGAAAATATACATCTTTAATTTCTAATATGATATAGTTTTTAAAATAATCCATTTGATGTGGAAAAAACTATTAGTTAATTTAAAGGCAATACATATAGTATTTACAGAGGGAAAAGTTCATAAATTTAGTGTGTAAAGGAATAAAATTTGGGAAATGATGGGCTAGACAAAGTGTATTCAGGATTTTATTGGAGAATTTAAACTCTGTTCTTCAAAACTAGTTTCTCTCAGGATAAACAGATAGACCAACCCAGTTTTAGATTTCAAGGTTAAAAAGCTGCCCTTATGTTGGTATTTTTCAAGCATGCATAGGCATTTACATTTTAGTGGCTACAGGGCAATGCCAATTTTCTCAGTTACTTACTTTATTAAGTATTCAGTCTAAAGAGTGTGAACGTATTTACCCTAATCGTGGAGGGGCTCTGCTTGGGGAGGAGAGGTGGTCAATCTCTCAAAGGAGAAGGACCCAGAGCCCCTTCCTCACTAGGCTTTTATTGGGTTCAAATACACAGGAATACAGGTATGTCAGGCAGCAAGAATCAAACAATGGATAACATTTCAAAGAAATCTGAGGGCTTAATCTGAGTCAGTGTCTGTCAGGAAAGGGGGTTGCAAAAACTTTGGGAGACAAATTCATTTCCTCCTTGGACCCTTATCATTTAAACGAGAGAACTCTTAGCAAACACAGTAGGTTTCACAGGACTTTATGAATTCTTTCTTATGCCTGATCACCAGGGAACCTCTCTGGCCATCACAGGGCTGCACCACCCACTGTCATAGTTTCAGGGTTATTCGGATTAGAGTCAGGAAGCAAGGGATAAGGGAGACATCTTCCAGATGGAAATGGGGACTCAGGCTATGTCAGAATAGCCAGGGGGCAAGGGTCCATCACCCTCTCTTTGCTGAAGCCCCCCAAGTCCTTCCATGAGGGCCTTCCAAGTGATCATGTCTGGCTTGGGTTGCCCCTCCCTTGAGGGTCTCATCCATCATTGACTAACCGACTAAGCATTGGGGCCAGAGATGGATGAAGCAGAAGCAGTTCTCCTGCCAGGGACATAAGCTTTGTCTCCTTAGTGGCTCAGGTCCTCTTGACAGAACAGACCCAGATGAAGCAGGTCCCTTGGGCTCTTATTCAGCCTAATCATGGAGTGGGAGTTACAGCTCCTGAAACCAGGCAGAATGGTCTGCAACACCTAATGAAAACAGAATTTATCATTTTAGCACTCTTTTTTGTCTTGATTTTACTCAATGCAAAAGCTTATATTTTTATTTGGAGGAAAGCAAGAAGATCCTGGGAAGCACAAAGGTCTTTATATTTCATAAGTGGATTACACTCGCAGATATTTACTATTTTGCCTGAGCTGAAATCTTTCCCTGAGGTGTGTCCTTTTGTTTTTGGTGAGATCGAGTTCTTCCACCTTTAGGAGGAAGGGAGATGGGCAGATCTAGGTCTAAACAATTCAAGTCCTCCATTCCATCATCATTGACATTATTTCAGGGGTAGATCTGAGGAAGTTATTTAACTTCTCTTGTTTCAATTTCCTAACCATCTAGCTTATCAAGTTAATGTGAAAACCAAATAAACTTAATCAAGTATTTAAAATGCTCAGATCAGTGCCTGAAATACTCCATAAACATTCATAAATCCTACCTATTATTATATTAATTAAAATCATGAATTGGTAAGACTTTAATTTTGGCTACTAGCATTCCTTTGAGCTTAACATAGAGAAAACCTTTTGGAGATCATGGATTCACAATTATAAAAGTCAATTAATTTCTCTTTATGCATTGATTTTAAAGGTACTACAGATACCTCCTCACACCTGTCAATGGATATTATAAAAAAGTCAACAAATAACAAGTGTTGGTGAAGATAGAGAGCGAAGGGAACCTTCATGCACCTTTGGTAGGAATATAAATTGGTGCAGCCACTATGGAGTACAGTATGGAGATTTCCTCCCCAAATAAAAATAGAACCACCATATACTCAGCAATTCTGCTTCTCAGTATTTATCTAAAGAAAACAAAAACACTAGTTCTTTGCAGCATATTTATAATAGCCAAGATATGGAAGCAACCCAGGTGTCTACTGACAGATGAAGGGATAAAGATGAAGTAGGGGCATGGGGTGTAATGAAAGATTACTCAGTAATAAAGAAGAATAAAATCTTGCCAGTCATGACAACATGGATGGCTAAATAGAGTAAGTCAAATGAAGGCAGATACTGTATGATCTCACTTATATGTGGAATCTAAACAACAACAATAACAAATAAACAAAAAGAACAAGATGGAAACAAAGATGTAGAGTATAGGAGACTGTTCTGCATGGCAGGGGCCCAGATAGGACCTCCTATAATAGGAGGCCCTCCTATGACATCCACAGATAGGTTCTCCTATGGGGAATCAGGCCTGCATTGTACCTACGCCACTTTGAGACTTGCTTTTTGCGAAAACTCCCTCACCCTGAATTGAGGCAGCAAACGTTTACTGCATATCTTTAAAGTAACTTCCTAAAATCTATGCTGAACCTTCCAAGGGTGAGTGTAACCAGTTCAACCACTTTTCCCCTGGCATTTGCAAATATCCTTTTTCTGTGATGTGGTTAGCAGCAGTCCCTCCTTTGTTTTTTGTAAAAGGGAGCCACCTAAAGCAAACCTCTGCATAGTAAATGAGGATCATCATGTAATGTGCCCAGAAAAGCAATCAAAGGTTGTCAAGGCAAGGTTCAAGGTGCTCTCCTCTTGAGACAGTGGCCATGCCATCCCTTTTCCAGCACAGGACTCAGTAGTGAATTTGTTGTGTCTCATCCACAATGTAGTAGATCCCATGAGCTGGGGTTTGCATCAGTAGAGAACAAACTGATGATTGCCAGAGGGGAGGGGCATATGAGGACAGGTGATAAAGGTGAAGAAGAATAAGAAGTACAAAACTCTAGCTATAAATTAAATAAGTCATGGGGATGCAACATAGAGCACAGAGAACACAGTCCATAATATTGTAATACATTTGTACAGTGACAGATTTTTTCTAGACTTGAGGTGCTCATATCACAAGGTATATATAAATGTTGAATCACTATGTTTACACCTGAAACTAATTTAATATTGTATGCCAACTACACATTAATAAAAACATTTTAAAATAATACAGATTTAAAGTAATAACAGTTTTCTAATCTTAACACTAAGAAAGTCTTAAGTGACACAAGCCTTAATATTTTTTTTTATTTTGTACTATGATCCAAAAATGTGGCTTAGATACTTTTCTTCTGAATAATAATGAGCTTTATTTAAATATTAGGACATATATTAGAGTTGTATATATGTTTATGTATGTATATATATGTACATATGTAAATAAACACACACACATATATAGATAAATAGGATTTGGTATATATCAACTATCGTGATTTTTCTTCTATTGCTGCACATTATAGTAAGAGAGACATGCCACATAGTGCTAGACTAATAGTTCATTTGTCATTTTTCACATGATTATAACTATAAAATAAATTAGATGTGTATTTATCTGTAGACAAATACTTGACAATAACAAACATGAAAAAATAAACATTTTATGAGTAGAGTGCTGAGATTTCAGGTTAATATTTTCCTTGCAAGTTAATTTTACCTAAGTATACGTTTGTTAGGATTACAAACTTAGAAGGAGAAGTATTGATTTATGGATATTTGCACTTTTCTAACACCATACTTCTACTCATGCCGATACAGTCACTTAAAATGCCTACTCCTTTCCTCCTCACTTCTCAAAATTTCATTCATCTTTCAGGGCCTGCTTCAAATCCCACACCTTTAATAAAGATCTCTCTGACTCCCTCAACCTGAAATGAATTCTCCTAGCTCGATGCTCCCTTGGAAATTCTTGTCTGCACAATGTATTTAGAAATTAATCAGGCATTGTCTTGAGATAGTGAAAAGAGGGCCTGGCTTTGAAGTCAGACAGACTCAAGATAAATCCTGATTCTACTACAAAATAGCTGTGTGACCTTGGGCAAGTTACTTGTTCTGTAATAAAGATAATAACTATCTGGTTCTTGCCATATGCTAGATACGGTTTAAAGTACTTTACATGTATTAATTTATTTAATCTACACAATAGCCATGTAAAATAGGGGGCATTATGAGTCTGTTTGTAGAGATAAAGGCATTGACGCATTCTATGGGTCCCTATTTATATGTACCCATATCTGGAAATCCCTATCTATCTCTCTACAAAGTGTCCAAGGCCACATTGTCAGTTGCTCAAACAGGATTCCAACTCTGGCAGCTGGCTGCACTGGCCATGTTCATATGCAGTGTAATATATTACCTCTCAACTTGTGCCAGCCGTTCATGGCGGCTACTAAACTCACAGGATTATTAAGTGCGTGGCATGAAATAAAGTGCTTGGCATCTAGTAGTTGTATAGCAAATGCTACTTGGCATTGCCCTTGCTCTATTGTTGCTTCAGACTGCCACTCAGATCTGTTCTTAACTTCACTGTGCTTTTATCTTGCCTCTGCAGATGGATCAGACACTTTCTTGAAGCTCCTATAACAACTAGCCCTTTGTGGAGCCCACTCTGAACAAGGTATTCAAATACCTTTGGGGCCTGGATTTGTGTGCCTTCAGCTTCACCTTTCCCCACTCCTGACTTCTATCATCAAAGTTTCCTGCAAACCTCTACTGTCTTACCCACTCCAACCATCCAACTCCCTCTACGTACAAGGCCCTGCCACTCCGGGGGCTAATGCATACTCCTGCCTTTGGAGCTGTGCCTGGCCTCCCTCTCAAAGCTATCACTAAAAGCTCCCTTGGAGAAAGAGCCTCATATCAATGCTCCTATAGCATCCTCTGCATGCCAGCATTTACAGTACAGTGAGAGCGCTAAGCACAAATTATCTCAATACCTTGTGGCAAAATCTTGAGGGCAAAGGCTTGATTCAACTCACTTCAGTGCTCCAAATAATTTGCACAATGACAGAGGTCTTGGGCATTCAGTGGGTGCTTAAGAATTTTTCTTTGTGATAGACATTTTTGGGATTTCATTTACTCTAGAGGAATTTTTGGTAAACAATATTCCTAGTAACAGAGTCTTTTCTTCCATGAATTACAAAAACATTAGCATTTCCCAAAGTGTATCTGTACAACAAGATGCCCTGGGATGTGGGGGAGGGGATGTTCCTATGGCCAACTATATTTGGAAACTTCTGTACTCTCATTACAAAAAAAATATTCATTGACAATCACACAATTAATAGAAGTGAATAATATGGGAATAGTCTATACCCTTATAGGTTATGATACATCAAATTTCTGAGAAGTTCTATAATAAAGAAACATGTTTTATCTTTTCAAGTCAATATATTCCAATATATTTAATCAGAATTCTTTACTACATATCAGCATTCCAGACACCCATTATGGAAAATATGGCCCATTAGTGTTACCCAGATCAAATATTATTTTCCTTCTGTTAATCTAAGTTTATCCTTATTATATTTCTGATTTCCATAATAAATAGAGAAAATGATAATTCCATAGTTGACAGCAAACAATCATTAATCAAATATTAAAACATATTGTTTAAATTACAGTTCTATTTGATACTTTATATTGTTAAAATGATATGTAATTGATATTAGAGCACAGATAAAGGCAAAAGCAAACTGGCATTGAAAATTCTTCCTAGAGGTAGAAATAAGCAAAGATTTGTAAAACACTAATTTACTGATTTGCAGTTGCTAAATTAATACATGTTGGATTAATACAGTATGTTGTTGAGTCCATACTCCCCCCTTTGCTATGGTGCTGTAATTTGGTTTCTAGGGCTTAGTCTAAAATCTCTCTACCAGACTAAAAGGGACAATTAGAAAAATTGTTAAAAATTAGGTACCACTTTTTCTTTTCATACAGTTATTCTTGGAGAAAAAAACTGGCCTAAATGATCTGGTCTATTATCATGAATTTTTTCATTTGTTTTCATATTACTTTGATGGTCTACGAGCCAAAAAAACCCTTTATTTTATCAGACTTAATTTATCTTGACACCTTGCAGCTTTTAAACACCTACCTTATATTGACATTTTCTCTTTGGTATTAGTGGCCTTTCATGTATTATCTCCATCTACTCCTGTGAATATTCATTCCAAATTCCTGTGAATAGTAACACGTTATTTTTATCTTCTCAGTGTGCACATTACCTAACATTTAATTAGGGGGCATAGTCTTCTGTCTATATTTAACTCTGCATCATCAGTAATTAAATCAGTGTTTCAAACATCCCAGGTATTCAGAAATATTTGGTAAATGAAGGCATGAGATAAAACCAAATGCATGAGGATAAACTATTGTAAGTGTCAATGCAAAAGGGGACAGCAGGTGGGACAAAGGCTCATTTGAGGTGCTCCATTCTCACAATTTTTGCCACGTGAGACAATGACATTACAAAACTTTATGGGATAATTTATGGCTCTATAAATACTAAATGGCTTGATAGATTTTATCTCCAAAATATACATGATAGCAAGAGGTACTATGTCTATTTTACTCACACCTTTATTTCCAGGATCTTGAGCAATGCCTGGAGACACAGTATATCACTGAACAAATATGTGATAAGTTAACAAATAAACACTATCTGTTGGACTGATTTATGAGTAAAAACATCATCAATATCTTACCTCCAGAATTTATGGCCAGGACAGTGGGTAGAAATATCTGTTAACAATTCATCAGATCACAACCATGGCTCAAAAAATTTCTTGCATTTTAGATTTTCCATGTCTATATTTATTATTCTTATATCCAAATTTTACATAAGCAATCTAATCATAATATACAGTTTCACAAATAAACAAAGAATAGGTTAAATATACTTATCTAGATGTTCAAATTTCCAGATGAACACAGAATAATACTACTTATTTCATTCGGTTATTCCCTATGTATGATTTGATATTACAAATTTAAGTTAATTGCAATTTAGGTCATATTTTAATATTCCTTAACAATAGGAACAGTATAACACTTTACCATATGCAGTATCTAGATTTTTGTCATTCACATAGTTGATGCTTAAGATTTGTTAATCTAATGAATGATGGAATAGCAAGGTTTACTAAGACTTGAAAGTCATATTCTTTCCAAAGTTTCTTTACAGTTTTAATTATTTGCCATCTTAAATCAACTCAAAAATGGCAAAGCCAGTGTTCAGGACATCTTGACCTACCCTACAATGGTGGGCTCATCATTCTTTCCCCTCTTTATTAACTAGGATTCCAACTCTGAATATGCTGCTCACCTAAAAAACTTACATTTCTTTTCCTCGCATCCCTAGTACAAGTTGCTCATGTTGTCACTTGTTTCCTGGAAAGCCAGTTCTCTGAAATACAAGAATGATCAAGCCCAGTTTTTCTAAATGGTCCCCTGTGTTTACCAATCCCCAGGTGCAACCATGATACTGTACATTGATATTTTATGTATAAAACATACTTGACTAAGCTAAAAACAAAGCAAATAAATGAGCAAATACATAAGTTATATAATTCTATCTGGTAGCTAAAAGTTCTGAACAGTTAGTTTTTCCCTGTTTAGGATTTTTGCATAATTGAGCATGATATATTGGTCTTTCCATAAACTGAGATTAAGACAGAGGGGTGAATTGGAATCTACAGAAAGAGCTGGTGAAAGGCAAATGTCAATTTCATGTCATGCAAATTACATATCTGGACTTGTGTCAAAAGGGAACATTGTTTTTGCCAATAATAACTCAGTTCAAAAAATAAAACAAAGGTCCATTCATGAGGATTACAAAGTCAATTGTCTAAAGCTTTAAAAAATATCCTCAAATCTAATTAAAATAAAATTGGAGCAGCATAGTTTAATGTTGAAATAATTGAACTTAATATATAGGTGTCTTGTTTGTCCATCTGGAAATTTGAAATTGGAGACAAATTAACTTGATATATTTTATGTTTAGTTATGTAACTACAAATGGTGTTTAGAATGTTAACATCAACAATTGTATAATAAGTTAGAAAAACACCCTTTATAATGTCTTCTCTAGCCTTCTAAAAGTTCCTGGATGGGTAATAAAATCTCTATTAATACTTTTATAATGAGCTCTAGTATAAGAAAAAAACATGTAGCATTTTAGAGCTAGCTGTCATGTAATGTACAAAGTAGTGAATACATTTGTTATTCATTACCTGATACTTTATCGTTATGAATTTTTCATATCCCTGTAGTGTCATCTTACCCCAGCTGCCCTGGCATACATCCTGGTTCAAATCAGGGCCAGCCAAACATAAATAAATAAACAAAGTTAAACATGTAGCTCTTGGAGGTCCTTCCTATCACACAGAGAAAAATCTTTGTTTTGTTTTCAGAAAGGTTGTAGTCACATAGGTATTAGTGCAAGGGGTGGTTGGTTAATATTGATAAGTATTAAAATTTATTCATACTTTGAAACAGTTGTTGGATATTAACTTCAGAAAGCTCAGAATGTCCATAGAACTAATCATTTTCATAGAGCAATAGAAGTTAACAAGTCCTTAGCTGTCCATTCTATTTTATTTAGGATGTTATCTCCTGAATCCTAGAAGTCATGTTTTCATTGCCTTAAAAATACATTAAATTACATTTCACAAAAGTCTCTCACTCACATTCACATGATATATTGATCCTCTTATCTTAATATCTCATTAATTATATTTTATTTTTCTAATTAATGTTATTTCAAATACGCTTTTCTAGGTGGATTGGGATACCCTAAATTAGCCAATGAAGTGCACCCTATTGTGAGTTGATTCTGTTTGCACTCTTATTTTCACAACGACACCAAAAGATGTAATATTTACCAGCAAGATACACTCCATACTCTGTGTAATTACCAGTAATTTACTGTAACTTGACCATCTACTTTCTTATTCAAGAAAACATACCACAAAGTAAGTGAGGATAGTGATAATATAAAAATAAACTTGAATTTTTTCTTTCTACATGTAAATTAAATAATAATTTTTCATATTTGAGTTTTTGTTAATAGCTAAAACTTGGGGCAGAACTCCCATGAAATTGTGTCACTTGCCTCTATACTGTTAAAATAAAATAGCTGTTTTCTGAGTTAATTGGGTTGTCTGTGGACATAAACAGTTCAGGTATTTCAATCAGAATGGTGTTGATGGTAAACCAATGTTAATGTTGAAGTTTCCTCGACTCCTGTGTAGAAAGGGGCCTGAAGACTATCCTGTTAAAGATGATCCAAAGAAGTGTCTTATCTCAACAATTAAATCAGAATCATACAGGCTTTCTCATATTTTAATAACTTCCAGATGGTGCATGAACTAAAATAACACTAAGAATTCAATAAAAGTTTGGGGAAATATTAGCGTAGTATAAAAGACTAAGAACACTAAAGAAGTTATTTTCAAACTAGTTTTTCCTTGCTTTAAAAAATGCCACTGGCAAGAATAATGATGCTTCCATAATGTTACTAAAGTGCTATATTTGTAAAGCAGCATGTAAGTCTCATAAAACGGTAATGAGTTCCTTAAGTGATAGTAAAATAAGCTTTCATGTAGAGATGTGCTGAGGTACTACTGTTCATGGGCAGCACTAGAGTTTCACTACCTATTTTGTATTGCAATTTTCACTAACAGGAAAAAGGAATTACAGTAATGGTCACATTTTCCATTCTCTGACATAAAAAAGAACTCTAGTGGAGTTCAACTAAGTAGAGAAAATGGTAAAATCTTATATACAATTTACACTTATTTGGTCATTCTTCTTTATATAAGCATAGTACTTGAGTAGACTAGAAGTAAATTTCTCTCACTGATCATGGAACTACCCCCAGATATCTACTTTTAGTTGATGTGGTCTCTGCTAAATTTCTCAATTATTGCAGCTTCATAAAATATGCATAGGTTTTAACACTTATATTAAGTAACACTTGTCTTCTCTTTTCCATGTTTGTATATAAAAAATAGTCAATAAAAGAAATCAATGAGTATGGGTAAAGTATTTCTTAATAAGAATCATGTAAGAAATTTCCAAAAGTTCATTCTAACTTTTTTTCTTACAGGAGAAAAATCTTGTCTATCCTGCATAGTCATGCACTGCTCAGTGATGGGGCTCGGTCCTAAGAAATCCATGGGCAATTTCATTGCTACGTGAGCACCATGGAGTGCACTCACACAAACCTGGATGCATAGCCTACTACACACCAAGGCTACAAACATGTACAGCATGTTACTGCACAAGCTATAGGCTACATACCTGTACAGCACATTACTGTTTAAACCATGAACTTAAATCAAGCACAAAGGAAAATCATGCAATCAAGGGTCTGGGTACACATGAAAAGTTTGAGGCTGCTAGTGGCATAACAGGGCATACTCTTTTACAGCAAATTATGTTTTTATGGAGTACGATCTAAAATAATGACACATAAGCCAGTGACATAGTTATTCTTTATCGTGAAGTATTATTTACTGCACATAATCATATATGCTATACTTCTATATGACTGGCAGCACATGTTTGTTTATACCAGCATCATCACAAGTACATTAATAATGTACTGTGCTACAATGTGACAGCTACAACATCACTGAGTGATAGGAATTTTTCAGCCCCATTATGATCTTATGAGACTACCATCATATATGTGATCCCTTGTTGACTGAAACATCATTATGCGCGCATGACTGTAATTGAAATTCCCCAAAAATGGAAGTTCCACATTAAATTCTATTGGCTAATTGCCTATAAAATCAAGAATACTATTCTCTACTCTGTCATAATTCTTAATTGGATTTCTCACTCTTTAGCAGTAAGAGAAAACAGAATTCAGAATTTTCCTATAAGTGGTAGGTACATTTAATATATTAATGTTTCATCATATTAAGTCTGGCAAGGCAACATGTAGAGTGAGGAAGAGGTCACATCTAAGAAGCTTGTGAGTATAGTTCTAAAGGATTCAAATGGAATTGGGACTTCTAAGGCAGGTATTGGAAAACAAGTGCCTTTGAATGATGGCCTACAGATAAATAATGCAGGTGACTGGGGTAAGGGAAAGCTCTCATTCTAACATTTATACATTTGCCCCCCAAAAGTATAACCCAAACAACTGGAGAACAGAACTTTCTGTGGTATCACAGAAAGCTTAGCCCATTAGCACCAAATCACTGAAGTGCTTTTCTCAAAACAAATATTTAAACTTTTCACATAAGTGAAATAAAGACAAAAGGTGCCCAAATACTAAATTGTGGTTTCATTGCACAGAGCAAGTGTATATTCCTACTATTTAAATTATACCTTATTTAATAAAAGAACTAAATGAGAAAATTGGTGTTGTCCATAGCCTCTAATGAGTAAAAGTCTGTGCATGTTTGTTTGACAAACAGCCACATAAAGGCAGCTTTTTCAGTCCTCAAATCTGAATCCATTGTCTGGTTGGGCTGCACAACCAGACTGCGCAATGTACTTGCGCAGTCTGGCAGCACGCAGTCTCAGGCCAGAGGGTCATGTGAAGAATTAAAAATATACTTTGGTACATTTTTATTCCAGGTTTCCTATGATTGAAAAACTAAAATGTACCAAGAAATTCACAAATAAATGGCTATTTCCTTCATAGGAAAGGGGCAGAGAATAAGACATATATATTAAGTTCAACCTTGCAAGACTAACTCTTAAAAGAGAGAGAGAGAGAAAGAACTTTTTTAGGGTATAATTATAATTCTTAATGATATTCAGGGAAAATTTAAACACTATAGGAAAATAAATTTATAAACCAATAATTTCCTAATTAAAAATTTTAAAGAGCCAGATAATTGACAGCAAAAATAAAAACAAAATTCAAAATAAAATTTTCAACAAAAAACTGAAACAAAAATTCTATAATGAGCAAAGCACTGTTCTTAGTAAAATAACATAAATTAAGTCATATTTGAAAAGGAAAAATTAAGACTTTAAAAATAACTTAGTAAGTAATGATTTAAGAAAAGAAAGGCTGAATTAATATTATTCAGCAATCATCCTGATGAAATAGACAGCATAAAAATACAATAAGGCCCTAGTAACTCACCTCACTTTTATTACTCACTCATTTAATACTAATTTATGAAGCAATTGTTTTGGCAAGCAATCATATATGCAAAATAACATGGTGCATATGTTGGTAAGATATTTTAAGTATGATTTGACTACATTTCTATGCAATTCTATTATCCTAGTACTTCTCTGTAGGAGCAGAGCCCTAGGTCTTCATATGTCTACTGCCTGAATATGATTTGCAAAGCTCTAAAATGGTCCCCATTACCTTTATCCCCGGTTTCACTCTTGTAATTATGTTCTTTTACATGGCAAAAGGAATTTTGCAAATGCCATAAAGGTTACTAGTTAGCCCCCTTCAGACAGTGAGTGGGACTAATCTAATCCCTTGAGCAGAAGAGAAGCACAAAGTTTTCTCCAGCTAGTAGCAGAGGAAGAAATCAGCAGGTAGAGGGAAGCAGAAGAGGACATGGGGGCATAAATGGTGATGGACAGAGACTTGACTTGGGGTGGTGAACACACAATACAATATACAGGTGATGTATTGTGGAACCATGCAAGCGAAATCTGTATAATTTTATTAGACAGTGTCACCCTAATAAATTCAATAAAAAGGAAAAAAAAGAAGTCAGAGGTTGGAAGCATGAGGGGAATTTGATGTAATATTGCTGATGGGGAAATGGAAAGAACACGTGTAAAGAATTTAAGAGAGACCCACAGAAACTAAGAAAATGTTGATCTACCATCCAGCAAGGAAAGGGGACCATAGTTCTACAGCTGAGCAAAACTGGATTCTGCAATAGTGAGGAGCCTGGATGTATAATTTTCCCCAGAGCTCCCAAATAAGAGCTCAGGCTGGCTGACATCTTGATTTTGACTTTGTGAGATCCTAAGCAGAGAACACAGTGGAGTGCACTTGGATTTCAAACCTACAGAGACTGAGCAAATAAGTGCATGTTGTTTTAAGCTACTAAATTTGATAGCTTGTTACACTCCAAAAAGAAGGAGGAGGAGCACGATGGGGAGCAGGAGGGGGAGAAACAAATAAACACATAAATACTATCACACTGGGATAAAATTGTTACAGTAGAGGCCAAGAAAATTATTTTGAATTTGGAAATCTTAGATCATGAGGAGATATATACCATAATAAATACATGGTGACAACAAGCATCCCATCCTTCCAGCAGAAGGAGAACAGATCAAGCTTTTTATGAACTTGAAAAGGAGGTTTTTAAAGGTTAATGATAATAATCCCTTAAGTGGTACTGGATTCCTTAGAAGGCAACCTGACACCTTTCCCTTTTTAAGACTTGGCTAGAATTAGGGAATTAAACACATAGATAGGATTGGGGATCTAGATGACAAAGAGATTGATTTCATCTTTCCTGGGATAAATCCAGATAGGTGGTGATAATAAATAATGGTAAATAAATGTTAAACCATGATAAATAAATTAGTTATTAACATTTATTGAGTGTTTGTTATATGTCAGACAGTAATATAAATTACTATCAGCAATTATTCCACCAAAACCTCATAGAAACATGATAAGATAAAACTATTTCCCCTATTTTACAAATGGAAAACTAAAGTACAGTGAAGTTAAATAACTTTCCCAAATCCCCACAGTAAATAAGTGCAGGAGCTGGGACTTGAATTCCAGTAGTCTAGTTCCTTGGTTTGCACTCTTAACAACTAACCTAATGCTTTAAGAAAATAGGATAAAACATATATTTGCACAATGGAATACTACACAGCAGAAAGAAAGGAGAAGTTCCTACCCTTTGCAACAGCATGGATGAAACTGTAGAGCATTATGCTAAGTGAAATAAGCCAGGCAGTGAGGGACAAACACCACATGATCTCACCTTTAACTGGAACCTAATCAACAAAACAAATAAGCAAGCAAAATATAACCAGAGACATTGAAATTAAGAATAATCTGACAGTAACTAGAGGGGAGGTGGGAGGGAATAATGGGGGGCAAAGGGTGAAGGGTTTTCAGGAACATGTATAAAGGACAAATGGATAAAACCAAGGGGGTGGAAGCAAATGAGGAAGGTGGGTATGGCTGGGGTGGGAGTGGGGTGGGGGGAGTAAAAGCAGACAGCTATAATTGAACAACAATAAAATAATTTTAAAAATAATAAAAATTAAAAAATTGAAAAAGAAAATAAGATAAAACAAAAAAGGGTGTTTTCGTGATGTGTTTTAGGAAAATGGCTTAGAAACAGCTTACTGCACATCTATTGCTCCAATTCCACTACACATATTTTTAAATGACATGAGGAAAATACGATAATTATTTTGTGTCTAAATATGCAAGTAGAGAAAGATCACAGATAAAATGCCTGGAGGGAAGAGCAGAATAATAAAATCATTCCTTGCACCAGAAAGGGGCCAAGCACCAGTAAAGAACTGGACTTAAAGGTATTTTAAAACCAGAAAAAAAGACAAAGGAAACCCTAGAAGTTTTATCAAACCTGAAAGCTAACTCTGCTTTTGTTCCTAATTTATTGGGTGGGCCAAAAAGTTGCTTTTTTTTTCCCCCACAGGATGGCTCTAGTGGTGCTCAGCTGTCTTTAACTTCATTTGAAACAATTTTGTTAGATTGCATCATGAGAGCTGTGATATCAGGGTGCATTAAAAAAAAACATAAAATTGGTGAATTATTATATAGCCATTTTAATATTGAAGATGGAAGAAAATATGCAACATTTTTGGCATATTGTGCTTTATTATTTCAAGAAAGGTAAAAACACAACTGAAATACAAAAAATGACTTGTGCACTGTATGAAGAAGGTGTCGTGACTGATTAAACATGCCAAAAGTGGTTTGCAAAGTTTCTTGGTGCTATTCACATTTTGACCTAATAAATCTTTGTGGTGGGGCTGTCTTATGCATTAGAAGATGGTTAGCAGCATCTTTGATCTCTGCTCACTAGAAGCCTATAGAAGGAGATAGCCAACATACTCAAAATAACCAAATCAATAAAATTATTGGTGCAAATGAAAAATACATCTTTTATTTTATGGAAAAAAACTAAGTGGGCTTTTAGGCCAATCCAATACCAATATAAAAAGCATTCTTGACTACAAGTCTCACATCTCAATTTGTTATTGAGATAAAATGGATATTTTACAAATAGAATTTATTATTTTCATTAGACATTTTGCACAAAGTTAAAGATATTATAACTTCCTTTGCATATATCTATTATGGAGTAATTTTCTGAAAAACATTTTTAAAATTAAACAATGATGAATTTTCTAATGACTTAAAAAGTGTTATTGAACGTTTCCCAATTTTTGCAACCCTTATCTTAATATCAAGAGCACTTAATATATTTAAGAAGAAAATATCATTTAAATAGAGGACTATCATATTTTTAACTATACAAGGATGATTTTTACTAAATTCATCCATTGGTATTAGCTTCATGGTTGTTTTGTAATTATCATTTTTTATTGTTGTTCAAGTACAATTGTCTCCATTATAAATTTCAATTATGTTAATTATTGGTGAATGATTGAATGTCACCAATTAGTTTAGAATATGAGAAATAACCTGGAAAGTCAAATAATTAACTATCCAAATTTCATTAGCATTGCTTTAGTATTTAAGTAAAGTTTTATTCTACTTACATGCTTCATTTGTAAATTGTATACATAAATTTTTCATGTTTACATAATATGTACACATGTGTATATATGTATACATATATGCACATATATCTATACACATATATATGTATAGACCCACACACATATACATTTTTCTCTTATTGCCAATCTTACTTTAGTACCTCTGTCAGAAAAAAAAAAAAAAAAAAAAAAAAAAAAAAAGAGTACAAATAAATACAGTGGGGTTTTTTTTGGAAAAAACAAATAGCAAGTGTATCTTGCATTTATACTTGCATTTTAAGAGACCAGTTAATAGAACATCAAATAGTAACTGCATAGAATGATAAATGATGTCAGAATGTTCCTTCAATATAATTTTAAAGTAAAATCTTGAAATTTTAGTTAGATCTAAGCTTAGTTGTGTCTGTCCATAAAACTTTTGTCCATAACACTTTTATGTTTTTGAAAAAAAATTCTAAAAAGTTTTAGTTTTCTCAATCTGTTCTTATAAATGACTTGTCTTTAATAATAATGTTTATTTGTCCTCCCTTTAGATTGTTATTTCTCCATAGATTTTTCTACTTCATTAATTTTTATAAAGAACTAATTTTTGGCCTTATGATTTCTTTTCATGTTATCCTTATTTTCTCAAATTTTGCTCTTTTTCTTTTAATACCTCCATTGTATTTAAAATATAACATTGTCATTTATTTTTATTTCTTAGTAATATTTTCTAGCATTATTCTTTTTAAATATAGTTGTTTAAAACTATAAGTTAACCTTGAAATTGCTTAAGTTTAATTCTATAAATTTTTATATTTTATTTATTTATTTTTATTATTTATTTATTTATTTATCTTTAGAGGGGAAGGGAAGGAGAGAGGGAGAGAAACATCAATGTGCGGTTGCCTCTTGTATGTCCCCTGCCGGGAACTGGCCTGGCAACCCAGGCATGTGCCCTGACTGGGAATCGAACCACGATCCTTTGGTTCGCAGGCCCGCGCTCAATCCACTGAGCTACACCAGCCAGGGCAAATTCTATAAATTTTTATATACAGTCTTTATATTATTGTTCTTTCTGTCTTCTATTAAAGTGTATTCTTTGAAATATACATTTACATATGTAAATTTCCAAATATATGAAGTTCTTAAAGTTCCTTTTCAAAGTATTTTTTAAAAAATTGTATTTATTGATTGACTTTAGAGAGAAAGTGAGGAAGGAGAGGAGAGAGAGAGAAAAAAAATCAATTTGTTGTTCCAATTATTTAGGCATTCATTGGTTGCTTTTTACACATGTCCACACAGGAGACTGGCGTATGTGGACCACATTCTAAGCAACAGAGCTTACCAACCAGGGCTTGAAGTTCTTTTTTACACAAATTCTAAGTTAATTTATAATGCAGTCACATAGATTCTTTAATTTTTTACATTCATTTTATGCAATAGCATATACTCAAAGTTCAAGAATATTCTATGTATGCTTGTAAATAATGAAATATAGATCAGTGTGTTTTTCAAATATTCTATATTCCACTCAAGTGTTGATTTCTCAACCTACCAATTTTTTAAAAATAATTTAAATATTCAGCTCTGATGGCAAATTTGTCAATATCTGTAATTCCCTTATTATTCTTTACATATTGATATTATCAGATACATACATTTTATAATGTTCTATTTCTCAAATGAATTGTATGTTTAATCATTTATTAAATAGTTTCTATATTTTTTCTTCCCTTTAAGTATATTTTTCCTGATGCTAAGATGATGGAATAATTTTCTTTAGGTTAGTATTTGCTTACAATTGCCTTTTGTATTCTTTTATTTTTTTCAAACTTTCTGTTCTTAAGCTTTCTTGCTATGTTTTTATAAGCCTCAGATTTTTTTCCAGGTTTGTCAGTCTGAAATTTATAATTGGAATTTTTCAATATTGATTATGGTTACTCAGTTTTTTTAAAACATCTTATTTTAATTTTTGCTTATACCATGCTATTTAAACAGTTTATTCTTATTTTCTCTTGATCTTCTTTTGTATTGATTTTTTTTTACTTGTCTATTTGTTTTAGAGAGAGGGGAAGGGATAGAGAAAGAGAGGGACAAATATTGATGTGGGAGAGAAATATCAATCAATTGCCTTATATGACCCTGTCAGGACCCCAGACCAGCGACCCTGGCACAGAACCCGACCAGGGATCCAACTGGTAACTTTAGCCCTGTGGGACAGTGCCCAGTCAACTGAGCCATACTGGTCAGGCCTGAATTGATTCATTTTAAAGTTTATTTATTCTCTATATTTTTCTGGCAGTAATTTATTTTAATTTTTGTTAATTTAGTGGTACTGATAAAATTTATAAATCAATAATATACCTTTAAACTTAGTAAACATGTCTACATTTGGCTCTCAAATAATCACAAGCCTTAGAATATTTTTATTTTGACCATTTAATTAAATTTTAATACAGCTCTGTATTTACTTATGACTACATGCTCTAAATATTTTTTACCTTATAAAGTTAAGACTTACATAACATTTCCTATGTATTTACTAATTACATTGCTTGTATTCTTGGGATAGAGATACCATTTAGGGGATAATTAGAAATTTCTTTAATTAGTACTGGCTTATCATAAACTTCTTAGTGTAGTTTTTAATAAAGATTTTATTTATTTATTTTTTAGAGAGGGGGAAGGAAAGTAGAAAGAAAGGGAGAGAAACATCAGTGTGTGGTTGCCTCTCATGCACCCCCTACTGGGGACCAGGCCTGCAACTCAGGCATGTGCTTCTACTGGGAATCTACCTGGTGACCCTTTGGTTCACAGGTGGGCACTTAATCCACTGAGCCACACCAGCCAGGGCTAATGTAGTTTGTTTTAAAAATGTTTATATTTCATTTTATTGGTGAAAGACAGTCAGATTGGTAACAAAAATCTAGGTTACCAGCCTCTCTGATTTTGTAAGCTGTTTCCATTTGTCTGTTGGATTCTATTGTTAGCGAAGCTAAGTAGGTTATCAGGTGCTAATTTTTTTGTTTGTTTGTAGAGATTTGTTTTTTCACTTTACCACTACCTAGATTTTAATTATGTGATGTTTTACTAGTGAGTATTATGCCTTTTTTTAAATCTTTGTTTGGATTTTCATTACTTCCTGAACATGAAAAATCATGCCTTTCTAAGATTCTAGAAAATCATCAGTCACTATTCTATTTCCTTCTTGTGAAACAATAAATAAACATGTGTAACATTTCATTCTATTGTCCGCATATTTTAACATATTTCTATTGTAATACTGTCCATTCATATTCTGTTTGAATCATATTTTGGGTAAGTTCTATGATTTGGTTCACTAATCTATCTTTGAGATATATATATATATATATATATGCAATTTGTTTATAATTTTGTAATAATTTTTATGATTTAAAAATTTGTATATATTTGGTTGAATTTTGTCAGATATATTATCTTTTAAATTATATTATCTTTTTCTCAAAACTTGTAATATTTTAAATTTTAAGTTCCTCAAAATTTTTATTTCAACCATTTTTTCTGATAATTCCATTAACTGAAACACTTTATATTTTAAATTCCCTCCCCCCTCCTTTTTTTTTTTTTTTTTTTTTTTTTTTTTTTTTGGAGAATTTACAGCCCTGGCTGGTATGGCTCAGTGGATTGAGTGCTGGCCTGTGATCCAAAGGGTCACTGATTCAATTCCCAGTCAAGGCACATGCCTGTGCTGCAGGCCAGGTCTGCAGTAGGGGGCATGCAAGAGGCAACCACACATTGATGTTTCTTTCCCTCTCTTTCTCCCTCCCTTCCCTTCTCTCTAAAAATAAATTAAAAATCTTAAAAAAAAAGAATGCCATGTTGAGGATAATTTTTTTCAGATTCATGAATACCCAACAAGATTGCTATAAGTTAGTTTCACATATTGGGGTTTAAATGACAAGCTGATAGTAAAAATTAAATCTCCGAACCTGTAATTAGAAATTCTTTTTTACATATATTTCGTTCATTATGCTATTACATTTTTTCCAATTTTACCCCTTTACCCCCCTCCACCCTGTACTTCCCAAATCTCCAGCATTCCCCACCCCCGCCGGCCCGCTTAGTTCATGTCCATGGGTTGTACATATAAGCTCTTTGAGTTCTCTGTTTCCTATATCATTTTTGACTTCTCCTTGTCTATTTTATGCCCACCAATTATGCTTCTTCATCCCTGTACCTTCCCCCCTTATTGCTCCCTTGTAATTAGAAATTCTTAGATGAAAATTTCCCTCCTATTTCCCCATATTCAGGAATTCAGCCTCAAACAGAATAATTATCTTTTTTTCTCCTTTTGCTGGTAGTAAAACTTTTATCATAAATGGGTGTTGTACCTTATCAAAAGCTTTTTCCACATCTATTCATATGATCATGTGATTTTTGTCTTTGCTTTTGTTTATGTGGTGTATTACATTTACTGATTTGCGAATGTTGAACCACACTTTCATCCTTGGGATAAATCCCACTTGGTCATGGTGTATGAGCTTTTTAATGTATTGTTGGATGCAGTTTGCCAATATTTTGTTGAGAATTTTAGCATCTATGTTCATCACCGATACTGGCCTGAAGTTCGCTTTCTTTGTTGTGTCTTTATCTGGTTTGGGGATTAGGATGATGCTGGCTTCATAAAATGAGTTTGGGAGTCTTCTATCATTTTGGATTTTTTCAAATAGTCTGCGAAGGATCCGAGTTAGCTCTTCCTTAAATGCTTTGTAAAATTCCCCTGTGAAACCATCTGGTCCAGGACTTCCGTGTGTTGGGAGTTTTTTGATTACTGCTTCAATTTCATCTGCTGTTATTGGTCTGTTCAGGCTTTCTGCTTCTTCTTCATTGAGTTTTGGGAAACTATATTTTTCTAGAAACTTGTCCATTTCACCTAGGTTTTCGAATTTCTTGACATAAAGTTCTTCATGGTAATTTCTTACAATCCTTTGTATTTCTGTGGTGTCAGTTGCAATCTTTCCTCTTTCATTTCTAATTGTGTTTATTTGGGTCCTCTCTCTTTTTTTCTTGATCAGCTTGCTTAAAGGCTTGTCGATTTTGTTTATCCTTTCAAAGAACCAGCTCTTGGATTCATTGATCCTTAGAATTGTGCTTTTAGTCTCGATGTCATTTAATTGTGCTCTGATCTTGGTTATTTCCTTCCTTCTACTTGCTCTGGGCTGTCTTTGTTGTTGTTCCTCAAGTCCTTGTAGACCTAGGGTTAAGTTGTTTATTTGAAATGTTTCTATATTTTTTGGGTAGGCCTGTATCACTATGAACTTCCCTCTCAGGACTGCCTTCATTGTGCCCATAAGTTTTGGGTTGTTGTGAGTTCATTTTCGTTTGTTTCCCGAACTTTTTGATTTCTTCCCTAATTTCATTCTTGACCTATTCATTGTTTAATAGCATGCTATTCAATCTTCATGATTTTGAGGGTTTTGGGTTTTTCCCCTTGGGGTTGGTTTCTAGTTTCAGTCCCTTGTGGTCTGAGATAATGCTTCATATGATTTTAATTTTCTTGAATATGTTGAGGCTTGTTTTATGCCCTATCATGTAGTCTATCTTTGAAAATGTTCCATGTGCATTTGAAAAGAATGTGTATTTAGTTTCTTTAGGGTGAAAGGCTCTATATTTATCAGTTAAATCCATTTCATCTACAGTATTGTTAAATGCCACAATATCTTTGTTGATATTTTGTTTGGAAGATCTGTCCATTTTTTAAAGTGAGGTGTTAAAATCCCCTACTCTAATTGCGTTGCTGTCAATATCTTTCTTGAAGTCCTCTAAGATTTTCTTGATGTATTTAGGTGTTCCTATGTTGGGTGCATATATATTTACAATGTTTATGTGTTCTTGGTGGATTCTTCCCTTGAGTATTATGAAGTGACCTCTGGGTCTCCCTTTATGGCTCTTCTTTTGAAGTCTATTTTGTCTGATATGAGTATTGCTACCCCAGCTTTTTCCCCCTGTCTATTTGCTTGGAAAACTTGTTTCTAGCCCTTCACGTTGAGTCTGCGTATGTCTTTTATCCTGAGGTGGGTCTTTTGTAGGCAGCATATGTGTGGGTCATGCTTTCTTCTCCATTCAGCTATTCTATGTCTTTTGACTGGAGCATTTAATCCATTTACATTTAAGGTTATTATTGATAGGTACTTATTAATTGCCATTTTCATACCTCTCTCTCTCTCTCTCTCTCTCTCTCTTTTCCTTCCTTTCCTTAAAGCAGACCCTCTAGTATCTCTTGCAGGACTGGTTTGGTAGAGGTGTATTCTTTTAGACTTCTTTTGTCTGGGGAACTCCTTATTGGGCTTTCCATCTTGATTGAAAGCCTTGCTGGGTAAAGTAGTCTTGGTTGCAGGCCTTTGGTTCTCATTGCTTGGAATATTTCTTGCCATTTTCTTCTGGCTTGGAGTGTTTCCACTGAGAAGTCAGCTGCTAACCTGATTGGGGCTCCCTTGTATGTTACTTCCTGTTTCTCCCTTTCTGCCTTTAAGATTCTCTCTTTGTCTTGGAATTTTGCCATTGTAATTATGATGTGTCTTGAAGTGGGCCTTTTGGGGTTCCTCTTGATTGGGACTCTCTGTGTTTCCTGGATTTGTGTGACTTTTTCTCTCATCAAATTAGGGAAGTTTTCCATCATTACTTTTTCAAATAGGTTTTCTATCCCTTGCTCTTCTTCTCCTTTTGGTATCCCTATTATACGGATATTATTACGTTTCATCTTGTCCTGCATTTCCATTAACCCCTATTCATGCTTTCTGAGTTGCTTTTCCTTTTCTTGCTCTTTCTGGGTGTTTCTTTCCACCTTGTTCTCCAGCTCGTTGATCCAATCCTCTGCTTCATTGATCCTGCTTTTCATAGCTTCTGCTGTGTTCTTCAGTTCAGACATTGTATTCTTCATTTCCTCTTGGCCCTTGTGATAGTTTCTATTTCCTTTCTCATGTTGATTTAGTTTGCAGTGAGTTCATCATAGCTTCCCTGTAGTTTCTGGTAGCTCATTGAGAGCTCATGGAGCCTTCTGACAACCATTGCTTTGAACTCAATATCTGATAGTTGTGTTGCCTCTGTTTCATTTAGCATTCTTTCTGGGGTTTCTTCCTTTCCTTTCATTTGGGGATCGTTTCCTTCCCATTGTTTGTGATATTCTTCTTGTTTGCCTCAGCTTGTTAAATTGATATGTTCTGCCTCCCTGGGTTTATGGTGTGATGTGAATGGCTGTGGTAGAATATGTGTGAGATTCATTAGTGCAGTCTCCTTCGAGTATCCTGGTGTTCACATCTTCCACTGTCTCAGCTGTTGGGATGCCCCCTCTTTGGGTCCAACTCTGGTTTTTTCACAGTTCCTCTTTTTTTTGTGTGTGTGTGTCTCACTCATGGGTATTCAAAAAGAGAAAAGGAAAAAAATAGAAAAAGAATAAAAAGAGGAAAAAGAGATAAAATTGGAAAGAAAGGGAGAAGGAATAAAACAAGAAAGAAGGAAAGAGAAGCAAAAGTAATTGAGGGCTAAAAATATTTTAAAAATTAAAAAATATATGTATTTAAAACAAAACAAAACAAAACAATAAAAAACACACCTTCTTGTGGGTTTTAAACTGGTCAAGCTTGTTTTTCTGGTCTTGCTGGCCCCAATGGGCTGAGGGGTGATGGTATTGCTTTTCTCCCTGTTCAGCATTCAGTCAGCTTTGGGCTAGTCTCTCCAGGGCTAGTTGCTCACTCTCCCCAGAGCTAGCCTGGCGCCTCTGTGCACAGGGCCTCAGGTGTGGGTTCTGAGCCTCCTGGGGAGCATGCACTTTTTTGAGTTTATGGGTGTGAGCTCTGGTCTCCTACAGGGTGTGTGCTGACCCCAAGTTTATGGTTGTGGGTTCCAGATTTCCTGATTTGCATGCACTCACCGTAAGTTCACAGGAGTGAGCTCTGGGTTTCCCATGGAGCGTGTGCACTTCCTGGGTTCACATGTGTAGGCTTTGGTTTCTCCCACAGATTGCTCTCACTCCCCGGGTTCCCGGCGTTGGCTCCAAGTCTTCCACAAAGCCCCCTTCTCTGGTTGCAGGAGCCTCCAGTCACGAAATGGCACCTCTGGTCATGCGAGCTCTGGCATGCACTCCTCCCAGGGTTATGCGTGGGTGCTCACAGCCCCAGCGTGTTTGCCACTCAGACCTTAACTCCTGTCTGTGGGTCTTCAAGCACCCAGGTCTCTCCCGGTGCTGCTCAAACCTTGTTTAGCGAGAGAGCGAGCAGTTGACCTGGCCCCCTCCCTAGAGCCCTGGGGCAGGCCTGGCAAGTGCCCAGCCGGGGCTTCAGCTGCCCTGGTCTCCACACTGATCCCTGGGCTCTTATTGTTCTGAAGTACTCTCCTTACCATCTGGTTTTTCAATGTCCGCTACAATTTTTGATCTCCTATTTTTAAATATGCTGTGTTATTGTTGGTTGTTTTCTCTGTTCCTCTATAGATTGCCTAGGTTTTTCTTCCATGTGTAGAGGGAAGTGGAATCTGCTCTCTCCAACTGCGCTGCCATCTTCATCCTAGTGATCCATTGAAAAATTTGGTTATGATTCTGAAACATCATTCTGACCAAATAATACCAAACCAGAAAAATGCAAATATTAACTGCATGATTTCATTTATATGTAATCCTAGAACAGGCAAAACTACTCTAAGGCAATAGAAATTAAATCAGTGGTTGTCAGATTCTGACATTGGGGAGATTGTGAAAAGCACCAAGGGTACTTTTTGGGGTGATAGAAATGTTTAATGAGTCACTGTGATCAGTTAGGTGAATGTATACGTTTGCCAAAACTCATCAAACTATACACATAAGATGCATGCATTTTTATTTTATGTTAACTATTTATCAGTAAAGTTCATATTAAAAGAAGAAATATAATATTGAAGTTAGTTCGTTTCTTTTTATTTTGGTAAATTATCAGAAAATATTTAAGGTAAAAAATTTTAATAAATAGAGAACTCACCCATAAAAAGACTTTATTTTAAAAAAATACATGAATAATTATTCACTAGGATTTCATGTAAAAAATCATCAAGACATAGTGACTAGTTGAATATGGAAAATTATTATGTTCCCCATTCATTAATACACCGCTTCCCTCCCATGTAGTAAATGGTAACATCTAAAACTCTGGGACTGGATGAAATAGTGTTCCAAAAGAGATCATCATGAATCCTAATGCTTATACAGTCTTCAATAACTCTGATTGGGTACCTACAAGTAAATTGATCTCAAATTCTCACTTACAGGACAATTTTTAGGAAAAAAATTAACAAACATTTAAAGTCATCTAGATCCTATATCTTTAATGAAAGTTAACCAAATTTACAGAATGCTGGTTTTGAATTCAGACATCTAGATGTATTTATTCAGACATTATACATTCTTGAAAAACATGTTGATTTTTTCTTATGAAGTTTTTAAAGCTCTTTCAATAACTAAATGAGGCTGTAATGTATGTCTAATTGAAATGTATTTTTATGAAGTTACCAATGTTAAATACATCTTTACATATGTAATGGTATATGTTTACAGACACATAAATAACAATATTTGAATAGCATTAAAATATTTAATATAATCATTCTGAAAAACAGAAATGTAAGTTAAATCTTGATATTCTGGGGAGAAAATATACAGTATGTGTCTAGTCAGGCAATGAATTTTAAATGAACTTTGTAAGAGGTCTCAAGTATAATGAACTTAATGAAAACTTAACTTAATGAACTTAACACAATGTGAAAAAGTAGAAATGGAATCTGATCAGCATAAATTGATGTTAAGTCTAGAAGTACTGAAAAGATAATTCTGAAAACAATTATCTTAAGAGGTCTTAATAATAAAAAGGCAACAAATCTATTACAGTCATTCTCAGGAGTGTTCCCCTTCACCTTATTATTGAACTGTTAAAATAAAACACAAAAACTGTGCTGTAAGCTCAGTGACCTCTTCATCAGTTAACACGAACGCTTTGTGTTCTGAGGCAAGGTCAAAACTCCAAGTCAACTGAAGATCAAAAAGGTCTTGAGCCATGAGTGACATATGTCATGTAATTTTCAAAGAGGTTATGACCTGATTCAATTAAAAACAAGATATAAAAATGGATTTTTATTTGCTTTCAAAATATTGTAAATTAATTTTAATACAATGATTGTGGTTCCTTTCTCCCATATGTAGTTCCAACCCATTTAAATTTAAGTTTTTATCAGAAAATGCAGTAAAATATTCACTTATGTTTTTATGCTTAAGTGAGAACTATTGATAAAAATTCAGTCTCATTTATCAGGTGATCTTTAAGATGCTAGATGAGCAAGCAAAGATGGACAAATTGTGCCTAACAGCTACTCTTTCAAACTTTGAAGCAAAATTAACTAAAATTGGGATTTAATAAAACTGCCTTTATAAATATTAATATTGTATACTCCCAACAACTCTTTTGGTTCCCTTTTTTAGAGGTATCACACATATTATCATAATAATAATCTAAAAATAGAGTTAAAATTGACCGTTAAAACTGCCTATAGGCTGGAATTATCATGAAACTATCAAGAAAGAAATGCTGAACCAAGGAACATGGGAAAGTGTCTTCTGGAAATTAATTCCAGTTGAGACTTTGTGAAACCTTAATCGCATAATCCTGATTTACCAAAATCTTTTTTAAGAACATTTAATACTCAGGATAATGTCTGAGAATAAAGTTTTATGGTAATCTGTAAGAAAGGCAAAAGCAATGTAAGATGCACAAACTCTTTCTCTCTGAGCCTCAAAAACTTTAATAATAGCTCTAAGAACTGAGAAAGTAATTTGATTTCCTTATCCACTCAGTCTGTGGCCTCTGCTGAAACTGCTAGTTAATACCAACCAATGTTCTTTTAATATTGGCCCATTTCGTTCACTGAGAAGTGCACTGGCAGGACCAGCTTACTTCATTTCATTAACTGGAAAAAAACCTAGTTTCTATTTATTTAGAAGATCAGCTATAAAGTGAGCCTCGATTGTAATAACATTTAGTACTTAAGCTATAGTAATCACTCAATTTTTAGTTAAAGAAAAATAAGTTACATAAGAAGTTAGATCTTTGTACACAAACAAGTGATAAACTAAAAAAATAAAAAATAAAAGCAGGTGTGAAAACTATCCAACATTTCTATGATACTGATAAAATGTTTCTTTGGTCTCACATATGGTTTGAACTATAGTGTTAAATATCAACTACCGCAATTTAACAATTTTACTTAGTTATGGCTCAATGATTTTACTTCAACAGTTTGGATGTTTTCAAAATGATTGGCACTTTAGAAGACTTTTAATACATTTAGCTGGTCGCAGAGTAGTTTACTGTATAAGGGAAGTTCAAATAAAAACTATTTATTGAGAGGGAAGGGTTGGGGTGGGGGGAAAAGGCAGAAAACTGTACTTGAAAAACAATAAAATATGTATATACTTAAAAACTATTTATTGAGAAATAGACTCTCTTTAATTCAACTGAATGATTATAAGCTTCTGGAGAGTGAGAATCTTATCTTATGTATTTGAATCATCTTTAATGTCCAGCACAGCATCTGGCATATACAGGGAACTCAACATGTATTAATTTTATCAGTGTTAGGGAGAACACTGTCTGAAATATAATGCAATGCAATCTAACTACAGCTTTCATTGAAGAATAGGGTACCAAGCAATTTGTAAGCACACTATATATGGACAGTATTTTCTGGTTAGAGATGCAGTGTTGCCGAGTTATGGTGTATCACTTACTTGGTATTGTTTTATTCAATAATAATCTTTATTCTTGTCTACTTTCACTTTTTAAAAAATCAGTCTTATTTCTACTTTTTCATTTCATAGAAGTTCTCTTTCCCTGTCTATTCATAAATACTTGGAGCAAATATGTATCTATATTGACTGAGAAGAAAAATATAAAAAATAAATATTTGTAAGTATGTGCATATAATACAAGGATTATAAACACAAGCATGACTCTAGATATGCAATTAGAAATAGCTTAAAAGTATAGAGAATACATTATGTATATATAATTATGTATAAAAGCCTATGTAACTTTTGCATATAATGTTTAAACACCACTAATTTTGGTAACTTGTATATTGGTAATATAATAAATTATAAAAGGTCATATAAAACACAAACATCTCATTTGAAACAATGTAATTTGATTGGGAGAACATTTCAAAACAAAAGTACAACTTCAGCAAGGAAACAAGAGATAAAGAGAAAATATACAAGTTTTCATTGTATAACTAAGAGAAAAAAAATTTAAAGGCTTTTTTAAATTTTTTTCCTAAATATTTTTTTAAAGTTGGGTTGTAGTTCAGTCAATCTACAGTGCTTGGTAAGGGTTTTGGTAGTATTTGATTTCAACCTTAATTTTATCTAACTAGAAAGATGTGTGTGTATACATATACAATACACAATAAAGTATATGTATATGTATATGTACACACACAGGAATAGTACTACTGTTACAATAAGAAATATTTGCTAAAATTCTATAAGCATAGTTAATATATTTTAAGTCAGGTAACACATAGTATTTTATTGGCTCCTATTTGCCTCTCTGGATAAATTTCACATGTATATGTTCACAAGAATGGGTTAGCCAGAAACAATTTTCCTGAAACATGTAGATATTTGAAATTGTTGTCTTATGAAGTTGCATTTTTAATTTTTCTATCATCTGATACCTAAGTGTTGAAAATGTCTAGAAATCTAACATTTACAGTTTTCCTCATTTAAAAATACCAGGATTTCACAAAAATATATAACTTTGGGGGAGGCAATTTTACACGAGGAAATTTAATAACACAAAGGCTCTCACTATCCAGACTTTTTAAACTGACACTTCGCACACAGACAATTCTTCTAAGACCTGGGAAAAGTGCAATTCCAGTGATTCTCATTAAATTAGAGGAGAGGAGAGAGAAACATAGAGGAAGGAAGTTTGGTACTGTTTAGTACTCTTCTATGTATTTAACTGGGTACTTCTCAGGTTTTTTCCATAATATTAATAGAAAATGTTATGGTTCTCAGTGGCATCAGAAAAAAATGGTCTATTCTTCATCAATGTCTTTGGTTTGTATGTGTAACTGGGGGGGAATATCTGATTTGTTTCTAAAACTCTTTTGAAAAAATTTAGATAATACAAACACTTTAAAATTTTTTTGAATTGTCAACTGCTTTCCAACTATTAAATTTACACTAAGTGACCACTTATATTCACTTTTACTAATTTAGTATATATCTAATTAGATGAGATCATTACATCTATCATCATAACATATTTGTCGAATTCTGATATAACTAGAATCCTGAGGAAATCATTTTGAAAACGTCAGCTTTCAAAATGACTGCAAAATGATATTGCAGCCCCAAATTTCAGTGCAAAGATAGAATTTTATGCAGTTTTTCTTTCTAGATGAGAGGAGAAAAACACCCTAAACATAAAGTCATTGTTC